>JARJCN010000169.1:0-42737 GCA_029282135.1 Mycena belliarum
CGTTGGCAGGATCAACACGCTACGCCTCGGTCTTCCACCGGGAGCAAGCAATCATGACGTACCTGCAGCATACAGATGTCTTTGATACCTACCAGTCCCTCTGTGAGTTGGTCGACATGGTTCCTCTGATGTTACAATCCTGACATTCACGCAGCTCTTCTTCTTGCTAACAAGTACAAACGCGCGCTGGACCTGCTAGGAACAGCACCGGCGCTGGGACGTGCGATGCGTGAGCTCGGCGTCCAGGACCGCTCCACCTTCGTTGAGTGGCTTGCTGCCGAGAAGGCGTGCTTGATGGCGCTGAAGAGCGAGCCACTCGAGGAGACGCTTGCTATGGAGTATTACCAGAAGCTCGTCAATCTTGACGAGCAGACGTACGTACCCCTTGTCTATCGAGTGCTGCCTTCCCCTTCTAACCTCCATCTCCAGGAAACGTACCCAGCGCGTTCTCGCCAGCACAATCCCCCCACTGCCTGCTGACGCATCGGCGGCCAATTACGCCGAGGAGGCAAAGGCTACACGGCGGCTGGAAGCGCAGCGGCGGCATGCCTCGGAGCTGTACGAGAAGGTCCTGCTTGCCGTGCACGACCTCGAAAGCCGGATGGGCATCGCGGAGCGGTGGCTCCCTGACTCAGAGGAGTGGAAGGAGGCGTCGATTATGGTGGGGCGGAGGCGCTATCAGCGCGCGCTCGATGGGCTACAAGGGCTGATCATTGCCCGGATGTTCGAGCTTACGAAGATGAATATGTCGGGGACGGGTAAGTCTCATTGTGCTCATGGTGCTACCGTGACTTACATACCCAGGCTATAAGATGCGCAAGCACATTGCAAAGGCGCTGCAAGCGCGCTCCGCCGCTGTGAAGACCGCCCTCGAAACGTACAACGCTGCCGCCGCTCGCCTTCGCCCTCCCCGTCCGCCGATGACCTGGGAGCAGGTCGTTGACTACGCGTTTCTCTCGGACTTCGACCTCTTGCAAGAGGGGCGCGAGGACATCCGGGAGCAGCCGTGGGCTAAACCAGCGGGGCGCTTAGCCATGGACGTGCATTTCAAGCTGTTGCGCGCCGAGGAGGAGATTGAGCGGCTGAACCTCGAGATCCCCCGCTTCGTCACGTACATGCGAGACGAGGCGGCGTTCCTCCGGCGTGAGGTCGCACGTATACGCGAAGAGCACGGCGACGAGCTGGCACATCAAGTCGAGTGCTACCGCATGCGACAGGGCCGCTTCAACGACATCCACCGCGAGCGCCTCGCAAAGCTCGCGAAGGTCCCTGGGTTCTCAGGATCTCTGCAGCCGGGGACCGCGGTCGACAAGCAACGCACGCGAGGAGGTGTGGCACCACCAGCGGCTGAATCGTCCGCGGCAGCGTCACCTACGGGAGCAGAAGGTGAGGACTCCGACGCGGAGGAGGATGAAGAGGAGATGCTCGGCGCAGAGTTCCTGCTCCTCAGCGTTGCACAGGATTCGCGAGCCGCGCAGGCGGAGGCATTGGAGCTGGGTGACGCAGCGTAGGGGTTTTTTTTTGCTTTGAAATGCATTTACACGGACTACATATGTACTTTACATATGCTGTATTTTAACTAGTCTTTTCCTCGTATTTTCCAGGTGTGGCAGCCAACAAGCCCGAAGTGGCGGGATAAGCGCACACAGGGGGCGGGCAGGGAGCGCCCGGTGTCGGGAGGCGGCGAGGGCGTAGCGCCGACGCCCAGGTATACCCCCCCTTTTTTTCTTGATTTTAGGGCATTTATTGGGGCAGCGGCGACGTCGCCGACGGTGGCGACGTCGAGTTTGATGTGGGCTGTCAGAGTGTTGATGGCGGGGCGCGGTGTTGATGCCCGCGATGTGGCGGCAGTGACGGCGATCGGGAAGGTGATGGTGACGGGATGGGCCGCATGACAACGGGGAAGGAGCTGGAATGGGTGTCGGGCGGGGAGATACTTGTTGTATCTCAAAACCCACCCGATACCAGCAACGAGTCTAGTTAGACTCGTTGCAAGGCCCCTGCAACCAGTCTAACTAGACTGGTGGTGTGGGGTGTATAGGTGGAACGAATAGATCTTCGAAGATGTGGGTTCTCCGAGAATCCAGATGGGACGTTTTGAGCTTCTCCTTGTGAGTTGAGCTCTGGGTTTTCCGCTTGCGCAGAGGTACTAGCTCTAGGATTATCTAATCCTGAAGGCAGATTGACTTTTTACGGTCCTTCTCAAGTTTTAACACAGGAGGTATAATTCTGAGCGAGACTTTTGTGAGTCTAGGGAGCGCGATTTATGATTTATCTTGGTAGATATCTCAAAGCTTTTAATTGATGGTTAACTTCAAAGAAGTAACTGTCAAATGAACCCCTCGCGGTGGGCTCCAGATGAAACACTGACTACTGAAACAAGCGTGCAATCGAGGCGCTTCGGTGACTCTTTGGGAGTCACTACAACACCAACAACCAACACTACTCTAATGATTCAATACGC
This sequence comes from Mycena belliarum, assembly GCA_029282135.1. Classification (NCBI taxonomy): domain Eukaryota; kingdom Fungi; phylum Basidiomycota; class Agaricomycetes; order Agaricales; family Mycenaceae; genus Mycena; species Mycena belliarum. Next base: position 2,465 of record JARJCN010000169.1, read on the forward strand.
CGACGAGTGAGTTCTGGGGTTCCAACACTAAAGAGCGTTGTTTGCAATTTGACGGTCTGGGAGAGTAACTGAGAAATTAGTACATGACAGAACTGTATGACTGGGAGACGCATGGCACAGGCTTCTGGGCGGAAGCCTGCCCGTAGCTTTTGGTATATTAACTAGACCTGTTGAACGTCAGTTTCGTGGTTAAATAATAAATACGGAAGATTTTGGATGTTTTTCGTGCTTTAGCTAATATAGCGCCAAGACCGGTTGGTCTTGGTGCTTTCGTCGCGCCTCCTGACATGGTTATTCTAAGCCCCTCATTGGCTCTTTACTCTCTTGGCTTGCTTCGTCCAAGCCCAGCCGCGCGTTAGAGTTGTGCTGACACCTCCGGAAGCCATCCCGCTTCTTTTGATGCCCGTCAATTGGTTCGGATAGCTAACCGCTCCTTCGGTTAGCTAGTTTCATCCCCGGGTGGTTATCCGCGTCGTCATGATGCCTCTGTAAGGGCAACCACGCGGCCCGAGAAGTCAAGGGTCCTGGCGTGGGGAATCCGAAGGTTAATTGACAGGCCGTGCTACTAAGTACAAGTATAGCGCACCTGGCGTGGGGAATCCGAAGAGAAGAACGTCTGAGGATTCCCACGCCCGGAGCCGCCTAAAATACCTACCAACTAGTAGCACGTGCGCGGGGTGATCAGAGCAACCGGAGTGACGCGCATAGGTCCCGTGCGCGGTCACAGGCCACGTGGTATCCGGAACCGGAGTTCCGGCGGGGTCGCGGGAGCGGGCGAGCGGGGGCGGAGGGAGCGACGGGGGGAGCGACGGAGGGAACGGGGACTGGGGCGGAGGTCGGAGCGGAGGCGGGGTCGGGGGCCGGAGCGGAGACCGGAGCCGGAACCGGAACGGGGGCCGGAGCGGGGGCTCCCCTGACAGCCTTCCCGCTGCGGGTGGCTAACCGTGAGTTGGTCATGGTGGTTTGAGGTATTGTCGGGAAACTCCGTTCTCCCTTGAACGCTCTAGTTTCCCAGTTTTTGTATACGCCTTGGTCAGAGTCATGGAATGACCCTACATAGTCCTCGCGCCAACGTCTGTACCAGACATTATCCCTTTAGATAATAGTCCTGAATGGATAGTGTCTGTCCTTGGTTGGAAACGTGCAGGTTAACCCCAATCTATTCCAGATGGTTGGGTAGTCCTTTAGCTAAACGATCTTAGACCCCTTGGTAATCTAGCCTTCTTACAGAACCGTCATACGATTGAGTCTAGTCTTGCTTTAACACACGCTGGGTTCCTTTAGCTAGCGAGTCGGACCTCAACCTAGCCCTCGTAGAGATATCTTATAGATAAACGCCTTATAGCTTTCAGCTAGACTTGTAGTAAAGGCGAAATTGAAAGATTTCAAGCCTGGTCCTATAGCCGGCTTATCATCTCCCCCATTTTTAAATATTGACTGTCCCCAGTCAACCGAACTCTTTATCAGGCATATTTCTGCATTTGGGACAACGCCGATCAGATCGTCGTGCTTGGCGCACTCTGTAACTGATTGACAGCTAAGGTTCAACCATTGCCTTTCCTGGCCAAGGTATATGTTTTTCTCTCAATACCCCGTAGTACAGGGGTATTGACTCACGACTTTGATCTAGGATGGATACCACCTTTGATCGGTACTATTGGGGTGGTTTAGCTATTAGCTACAAGTCGATCACGAGCCAAATACTAGATTTTTCCAGTATTTGTTCGATAATACTTGTGCTTTCAAGTTTTCCATTCCCAAGTCCTCTCCGGCGCTTCTTTCGCATCATCGGGATGGGTTTCGGATCAGCGGGCCTGCGCGCTGCGCACTTGACAGGTAAATATAGCCAAAGAGAAAATTTTCACTTTGTCCACAACTCTCATGTCTGGCTTTGCAAACGCCCGTGCTGCCCTCGATTCCGGCCTCCCTGGCAACGACTTTCTCAACTTGGACCCGTATAAGAACTATAAATCGCCTCCTGCCCTCCCTGGCAGCCATCCTCTGTTCATCTTTGAGGAAGATGAAATTCGTCTCGACTCCAGTCTGACTGAGCCCACCGCTACTAAGTCTCTATTTTTCCTCAACCATTGGGCTATTGCCCACCTGGTGCCCTTTATGGTATATCCTGACCGTTTGGGACGTACGAATTCTCAGTACATTGTCTGGTTGTTGGACCAGGCCGAGGTTGTTTTCGTACGCCCTTTTAAACGCTTTAGCTAACTCATTTTTGTGGCTAACCGTTTTTTAGGATACCATGTTCAGATACCACGACCGCCTCCCTCGGTCGCGGATCCTTCACCTGGTGTTGGGCCGCCTTCGCCGCATCGTGGAGTCCGTGCCTCCCGCCGACTCGCGCCAGACTCCGCCGGACTCGATCGATGGGGTTCCAAGGGGTATCATCTGGGAGAAGGCCTTCACGCCTTACAAGGAAGGGATCATCATGGTTCGCCCATCCAGCTTTCTTTAGCTAATGCTAGGTTTCCGCCTGACCTTGTTTTCCTCATAAGTCCGGTTTCTTGCCCATCACCTTTCGACTTCCAAAGGTGATCTTCAGCCCTGGGCAGGATTCCAAGCCCTTCAACTATCGCCCCTGCGATATGGCTTTCTTCAAGCTAATTCCTTTGACTTCGCCTGTGCAACTTCTCATGCCGTTCCTCATCCAACGCACGGGTTTAGCTAAACTGTGGCGGCCTTCGAGGCCTCCCACCAATTCATTGTTCGTCCAACTTTGCCCATTTTCTGGTTCTTTTCTTATTATCTAACCTTCACGCGATTTCTTACAGTGCCAGGCTTTGATTGTGTTGCAGCACAAAAGATGGTTGGACTGGGAATTGAACCCAGGACCTTCTCATACCATGTGAGATGCTCTAACCCGAAGGTTAACCACTGAGCTATCCAGCCAAACGGTGTGAAGGGAACTCCCAGAAGGACCTTCAACACATATCGCCCTCATTGCACAAGCTCAAGCCTTGGGAGTACACCAAGACCATCTGGATTACAGTCGAACCGCGGAGCATGTATCAGACCGAGGGATACGACTACGACGGAGGATTGATCGCCGCCCCGGATATTCGACCATCCATTCCGCATGATCCACCCTACCGAGCGCGGGGCCAAGACCACCCGCGAATTTCGCTGGGATCGGTATTCCGCTGCATGAGCTCGTGGCTCGCACCGTTGCTCGAGGGGATTTCGGCACACCCACTTTAACCATCAAGTGCCTGGGACGCGCGCAGTGCCGAGAGGTGTATATCGAGTTTGATCGGATGAGCCTGCGCTGGGATATCCCACGCCTTGACGACAAAGGTCGGATTAACTTGCCCCCTGGAGGCGCAAGTAAGGCGACGGACTCCAGCGAGCAACAGAGGAATGTTAAGCGTCTCCTGGCATTCATGGATACATTTGCTATTAGGCCGGAGAGCGAAGTTGGCTGGGGAGACATGGAGAGTCTTTTCCAGGATATGTAAATATGATCATCGATACAAAGCTGAAGTCGGGTTACATGGACCTTCTCGCGAGAGGGACTGGGGACAGTCCCATTTTGTCCGTCCGCCGCGGATGTGACACATGAAAAATGTTGGCCTAAAAACACCTAAGGGTCCTCGACATGATAAGATCCCTGAAAGGTCACATAATATGTCACGCGCGACATGTCACAAGCGCGTGTAGTCACGCGTCCAGTCACGAAGGGTGACGGGGAAAAGTCACGAGACCGCAATGGCAGATGCACAGTTGGGATGAGTCAGAACAAGTCAGAAATATGAAACACAATTAGCACGCACAGTTAGATTGCTGGAAAGATGTCATTCTATATGAAAATGCAGTTTCCCAGCAATCTCTCAAAGTAAAAGATGGTCTTTTACAGGTGGAGATTGTGAGGGAAAAGTTGGACTTTTACCTACACAAAGCCTTAGACAAAGAGGCCATCATTTACTCAGGGAAACAAAAGGCATTGTTTTTCCTATGGAAAATCACATTGGTTTCCTGCTGAAAAAGTAACAAAGAAAGCCAGCCTTTTTCTGCATGTTTTCCCCAGGTATAACAGCACCTTTTCATCAAGACAAACTCAGGTGAAAAAGCCAGCATTTTATCATAGCTTTTCTTCCTGTAAAAGTTGGCAGGGAAAGTGAACAACCTAGTTCTGTGCCTATTTTCTGGAGGAATTTTTTGGAGATCACTGCAGTGAGAGCACCATGTGTGCTCACACCGGAGGAGGATACGGAAATGGAAGAATAATGCATTTTAAATTTGTTATGCATACCCACCTCCGTAGCCCACGTAGGTCCTCCAGTTGGAGGGGTGATGGGGGGTAGTTGGTGCCTCCAAGGGGAGGGGTTTGGAGGTAGCCGAGAGGTTTGATCAAACATTGAATAAATCGTTAAATCATTGCCTTATTTGGCCTGAAAACAACAGAACGGTACGGTGACCGTTACCGTCTCGGTCACTTGTCCGGCCATCGAGGCCATCATGTCCGGAAGTTTCCGGTCATGATCGGCGCACCATCGGCGCGCCATCAAGTGTCACCGCCGCCTGTCGCACAGCTAGCTCGTAGCAAGGCCAATAATGGCCGTAAAATCACGAAAAAAATCAGCTGTATTGTAGATAATAATGTAATACCAGGGGGCTCATCCATTGAGCGCGCCCTCTCCATATTCATCTGCACCACTCCCTTGCACCCCTCCCGAGTCCTCTGCCATCCACATCAGTGCATATTGCGCCGCCAAGATATCTGCTTCCTCATCGGAGTCCTCTGAGTCCAACCCCTCTGGCAAAGGTGCAGATGCTTGTTGGGGTGCCCGCTCTGAAGACAGGCCGAGGAGACGCTCCTTCTCCACAGGAACACCGCTTTGCAGGCTGCCTGTGAATCCTGGGACTTTCTCGAGCTTCCTGAGACGATCGCAATGCTCCGCATTGAAGCGGGCCCGGCGCCAGCAGTAACGGCGTACCTGATGGGCAAGGTCATCACCGTGCTCCTCCCTCCACAGGAACCGCTCCTCGTCCTCCATGTATGTCCAGAACCGGCGGATCTCGATGTTCAGCCGGTGGATCTCTTCGTCGGCGCGCTCCGTCTTGAAGTACATACAGTATTGTACCACCTGATGGGACGAGATCAGCAGATGGGATGAATCTAATTTTCCGGCCTCCTGTTTACATTTTCTTGCCGGAGTTTATTGAAGTAGCTTTGCCTACATATGAAGTACACTCTACAATATTTATGGCCATATCCGATACCGCGATCCTTTCATAAAGGGCTATCATCCGGAAAATCGGCAAAACAACAAAATGCTTTGATGTTCATTCTCAAGCTGGGCAATGCAAAAAGGTTGAGATTGCCTTGGAAATATTCATGGATGTAGTTAACATATAAATGGTTCGGTCTCTGAGAGAAATTCAATGACTGGACTCATGTCGCCCCCACAATTCACGCTTTCACTTGGATTTCACTGAATTCATCCGCAATAGGAATGTCACATCACGTTCCCGATTCGGCCAATCTCATGTGCGCGCCTTTTTTTCGTCGCGTCCCAGGCGCGTACACTTCGCCGCATCCATCTTGGACCACCTCGCAATGGCTGGCCGCGCCCACTCTGTCCGTTCGAAGGACAAGAAACTCTCAGATCTCCGGGAAAAATGGATGCAGCTCGCTATGGAAATTTACGGAACTGATCGCCGGTGGTACCCGGGGTGATTGTGACCCGTCCCAAGTGCTTGTCAGACAGCTGATAAGAACATTATGGCTTGATCCTGCTCGATATAGCTCAGATTGGGTCCGACCGGTCCCAGACCCGGGTGCCAGCAAGATCCAGCCCTAAAGATATGATCGGCCAAGTCCGATTTGGTACAAAATCCCAAATCATTTATTCCGAGAGTAAACTAAATTTGGCCGTCCCATCAGGACGTACAATACTGTATCCATTGCTAGCCGCCCTGCCGGCGTAGCCCACGTCTCCTCGCGTATATCTTCGCGCCCCTCTCGAAGGAGGTCGAAGTCCGAGAGGAAGGCGTAGTCCACGACTTGCTCCCAGACAAGCGGCGGTCAAGGTGGGTCCAGGGCTGCCGCAGCGGTGTTGTAGTTGCTGAGGGCGGTCTTGACCGCACGCGAAGGAGCTTGGAGAGCTTTCGCAATGTGCTTTCGCAGCTTGTAGCCTGTATAAGCACCGATTAACTGTAACTCGCACAGGCAGAAGGCACGTAAAACTTACCGGTGCCGGACATATTCATCTTGGTCAGCTCAAACAGGCGGGCGACGATCAAGCCCTGCAGCTCGTCAAGGGCCCGCTGGTAGCGGCGCCTCTGCACCATGATTGCAGCCTCCCTCCATTCCTCCGAGTCCGGGACCCAACGGTGCACTAGGCCCATACGCACCTCCAAATCCTGTACCGCCAGGAGGATGTGCTGGTGCAGCTCAATGGCGTGCCCGGCGCTGGGCTTCGATCCTCCTCGTCTCCTTGGCATCGGCCTCGTAATCCTCTGCTGTGTGGCCAGCAAGCACGGGGATGGCTGTGGCCAGGGTCTTGTTCATGCGCGCCCTGCTCAATAGTCAGCGGTAGCTGGCAAAGTCGACAGTGGCCATGGCCATGGAAGGCGCCGACGAGGGACCGGTAGTTGTTGTCCCGCGAGAGCTTGCCAAGTACTGGGTGCGCATTCACCATCTTTGCCGCCTTGCATCCAATATCGTAGCCTTCCGCAATCTCCCCAAGGACCTTGATGAGGTGATTCGTCACGGCAAAGCCGTACTTCGCCCTGAAAGGAGGAGTCCATAGTGCAATAGTCCAACCGATTGACAGGTGACAGCCGGGTGACAGAGAAGAATCTGCATCTAAGACGTAATAAATAAGTAACTAGGAAGCAGGGAGAACACGGCTTGTGCGGGCCGGCTGACAGGGCCGCATCAAGGCACGCCAGGCGGCGGGCGAGGCACACACGTGGCCGATAGCATGCCGTCCCGGATCAGGAGCGGCACGTTGGCCAAGCGGCATCCTCGGCCCAACCTCGTGCCACCTCCACCTCGCCACGTCGACACACCGAAGCTGCTAGTGCTACCGGACAACTCAGGTGCGTCGCAGCTCTTGTCTAGCGCCGTCGCCCTTGCTCACATCGCACCTACTAGTCGCTCGCCCCCGCGGCCCCGCCGGTGCCCTCATTCGCAACGCGCACCCCGTCCCCACGCACATATCTAAGTACACAACGTCCGCGCTGCCGTCTCCGCCGCTCTCGCTCGCAACACCGCACTCCTGCAATGACGCGCCCGCCAGCACGCACACACAGCACGCAATCCCGCCCGCTCGACGCTCGCAGCGCCGCCGCCGCCACCTCGCTCGCGACGACACACCCACGCCCTCCCTCCCAGCGCCGCATGACCCCGCCGCCGCATCTCAGCTGCGCGCGCGGCCACCTAACTACTGTACAAGGTACGCTGCTCTATTTCCTGATCGCCTTTGACTCCCTGCTGACTACCTTGCAAAAGCTGCGCGGTGCGCCTTGTCCGCACCTCGTGCGTCCTGCCCCGCCCTCTGCCGCCGCCTCCCGCCCTCCCCCGCCGCACATCCGTGTCGCGCCCAAAGTCCTACGCAGACGCATCGCGCGCAGACTCGCTGCGCTGCGCGACCCCGATTGCCCGCTCGCAGACACCCCGCCCACCCGCAAAATCCCCGCTATCGCGCGCGCCATGCGGCAATGCCCCGAGCACGCGCCCCACGTCGGGCGGACTGTCCAGACCGGCCGCGCGCAAGTCCTCCGCCTGTCCCGCCCGCCCTGCCGATTCAGCGCCGTTGGGAAAAGCCGCCGACGTCTTGCACGAGGACGTCGCGGGCGGGAGTCAGCCGGGACGCCGTGCCGCAGTATGCCTCTGAGGCGCACTCCCCGGCAAGTCGTGGCAGCGCGCCTGCTTGCTGCTCTCAAGTCGCGGCAAGCGCGCGGGAGCGTCTCGGACGCGCTAGCACTCAAAGGTAAGCAGATACATCGGATCTCGGCGCGCGTAACTTACCGTGCGCCAGAGTCTTACGCGCTGGTGGGCGCGCCTCGCGCCGTCCGCTTCCAGCAAATCCCTGCGCAGCTCCCCGACGCGCGGCTCGCGGAAGTCCCGGCCAAGTCCCAGTCCCGTCGCTGCGCGCGTGTACGGCCCGTCCGGCTCGAATGCGCGCAACCGAGCCCGTCCGCCAACGCAGCTCGGGCGCGCCTCGCCGCTTGTGCCCCGTCCCCGCGCCTCGCGCCGTCCGCTTTCCGCAAACCCCCATGCCGCGCACGCATGCTGCCCGCGACTCCACAGGTCGGTCTGCGCGCGCGGCTCAGGGTGCGACGGGCAACACGAAGGCCTCCCATCTCTTCCTTGTTGTTGAGGTGTCGAAGCTAAAGGGGAAACAGCACAATCTACGAGAAGCCCGACTACAGCATCGCGAATGTCGGCGAGCGTGGGCGCGCCGATCGTGCTGAGTGCGGATAAGGTGTGTTGCCATTCGCTTACTTGGTCCCCTTCCCTCTTGTCCCTTCCTGCTCATCGCTCTCGTCCTGCCGCCCGCAGATACTCATCTGCTCATGTCTGCGCTCGCATCCCGGTCCCCGTCTCATCTTCTGTCCCCCCATCTGTTGCTCCTTGCCCCGCTATATTGCTCGTCATCCCCGCTCTGCCCATGCTTGATCTTCCGTGGCCGCCCGCTGTCCGTCCTGATCAGCAACCCTCCCCACCCTTCCTGCATTGCCTTGTTCTCCTCGCGCTCCTCCATCCACTCCTTCTCTTGTCTTCGCATGTTTGCCCGTCGTCGTGCATTGTTTCTGCCGCGTGCCGTGTCATCTCCCCCTGCCCTTATCTGCTCTCCAATGCTAATCCCTCCCCTTAGCCCCGCAGACGCCCGCGGCCGTTGAGCGCCGTGCGTTGCAGCGCCGCCCTCGAGCACCATGTATCACAGCGAAGCAGCAGTAGGAGCGCGGCTGCGGATCACACGCTCGACACATCAGTAGCAGCGCAGCTACAGCTCTCGACCCGTCCCCTGCGGAGACACGGCACTCGAATACCCCACTGTCCTGCGCAACATGCCCGCCCCCGACGTGCGCCACATCAGCGCCCCCGGACTTGGGCGCATACACACACTACGCTATGTACCTTTTGTTCCCTTTGCGACACCGATTAACTCCGTTGCATCTGTAGTGCTTGCGATAGATCGTTTTGTGTAAGTCTTGCACTTTCTCTGGCTCCTGTTCTTACGCTGATGATGTGCTAGCCACGCGCATGCACAGATGAGCGCGCAGAGTGGATATTATCAATGTGGGTTTCATTATCTTTTGTGCTGTGTACCGGACTGACACATGCTCAGTGACCGAGGCCTCTTCCTGTCGCAGCAGCGGGCGTCGGACGCCTGCTGAACCGCCGGCTCCGGCATAGCAATGGGCGCGGACAGACGTGGAGGTCCGCGGCGGCAAGGTGTGTCGCGCCCCTTCTGCAGACGCTCGCGGTGCCCGAGTTCGTCTCGTGCGCGTCTGTGCCCAGCGTACTCAAGCTCGACTCGCGCTCGCCGCCCTCACCGTAAACACCCCGCTCGTGGCAGTGGCCGACACCCTCGCGCTCATTGAGGGCTTGCCCCCGGCGATGCTCCACATGCTCTAGTTCTCGCTGGAGGGCTGGGCGGCGGCTGACGACGTGGTCTACCACGCGGGTGAGGTGTCATGTGCGGAGGGCTCGGAACTTATCCCCATCAACTTGCTCAGTGTAGCATATGTACTTGTAGCTCGAGCGAGCTCTTGTAGCTATATATTGTCAATTCGCGCGGGTGGGGCACCCAGCCGGTCGTGAGTCACCACCGCCTGCAAGTCGATTGGCGCTGCCGGACACGGTGCCGCCGTCCCGTCCCGTCCCCGGCTCCCCGCTCTCAATACGCAGCACTGACGGCACCCTGGGCGTCCACCCCTACTCGCTGCTTTCATGCTTCCTGGGCGATGCAAAGTGCGCGCCGTAACCGCATGTACAACACACACGTCGCCAGGAGCGCCGCGCACGCGTGTCCTCGATCTCGAGCGCAGGGGGGTGGGGGCGCTTACAGTGTGTCTGCTAGTATACAGTTGATATAGGTTGCTGTTAAGTAGAAAGAAAGACCCTGTTGCATCTGCAGAGCAGCATCTTTACGATACTTTTCTTGGTTTCTGCAACCTATGCTGAGTTTGTTCATTCCAACACTGGAATGCAGCTCACAATTCCTCATAATGTTGACGGTCATGCTTCACTTTGGGGTCGAGCGGTGGCCGTCCAGCGGGCATTGTGGCTGCAGTGCTGAGAAGTGGTAGAAGGTGAAGTGAGATCACGATCATAAGTGTGAGTGGACTCGGGAGCTTAAATCAGTTCGCGATGATAATTATTCGGGGGCCTTGCACTTGGCCTCCCTTCCTCCCAGTGCTACCAAAGACGAGGGATAGACCATAGAAGTCTACAGGAGAGTGTCTAGGGCTGGAGACACACCCTGTGGTCTGCAAAGACGAAGGTCGTCAGTTCGCGATCAAAATTCGCGATTGAAGCTGCGGCCCATGCACCTTCTCTAGTTGCCGCAAAGTATTATCACACGAGCCCTATAGACAACAGGAACCAATATGTACGATAGACACCTATGGGTTTTGAAGAAATACACCGCCATCTCACGATCGTCAAAGATGGAGTCGGGCGTGGGCGGGAGCGCCACGTCAGACGTAACACCGTTGGCCTGCTGGTTGTCGGAACCGAGGGGCATGACGATGCCCTCAAGCTGTTGCTCTGGGAGGTGCCGCCGCGAGAGTCCTGCTCGTTAGGGAGCGAGCGGGCACAGCAGTGATCACGAGCAGGGGTGGTCACCTGCCGGTGGCCGGCAAATTCCGGTGCCGTTGTCACGGCATGCGTGATGCGCCATCAACGGTCTTCGGGGAGCTGCGGACGTTGAGGGACATAGGCGGAAGCTGTCACAGAGTGGCAGGACAGGGCGGGGGAGCGGCAGGTGTCTATTACATATAACGCTACATTACATAAGCAATGGCCGAATGTCCTCGGCAGGTTTGGGGACCTGCCGAGGCTGATGAACTCCGGCATGCCTGATGCGCCATCACCAGGCTCGGGAGACGCATCAAGGCAGGCCCGAGGTGTTCGATTATATGACAGCTGCCAGTACCTGGCGGGAGCCCCGCAGGCTTCTATTAGTTGTCCTATTACATACATGGCAGAAGATTATTGGCGACAGCTTCGTTTGACAGGCCATCAGTTGGACTATTGCACTCACCACTCCTGAAAGGAGTAAGCGTGTATGCTTGCTCAGGGGGAGATACGCACAACTCGCCGCTACGGACCATGTCTGCAATGAGCAAGACGAAGCCATGGCGACAGAGCGAGAGGAATACGCCAGTCTCCTCGTACATGCCCCACGCCTTCGACGTAACATGCTCCTTCATGTTGTCCCAGCGGTCCGAGCACCCATCCTCCTCCTCGTGCCACGCCTGAGATTCGTTAATGCTGTGCTCGAGGAAAATGATAACAAGACCTTACCGGATCTGGCGTAAACCCTTTCATGAGCTCCTCGAGCTCATACTACCCGAGAGGTAATAGTCCCCAGGAACTTTGCGACCATCGGCCCGCTCTTTCGAAGCCCCGGCCGTGCCATCCCCCTCTCGCTCCCGACGATCCCAGCGCTTCAATGAATTGTTCCCGTCCTTGGTGGAAAGGAAGGCAGGAGGAGCGGCGGCTCCTCCTCGAGCTTGTACATACATGCCGGGCAGGCGTTCTTCAAGCGCCAGTCCGGTGTGTCGCGGCGTAAGGTAGTTTTGATGCGGGCATCGACGATTGCAAGGGTTGCGATGTAAACATCGAATGCGATGCTGAACTGAGTCGATAGATATGGACGAAAGGGAACCTAGCATAGAAGAAGTCAGTCATAGTTTGAAGAAGGTGGGAACATAAGATTTTACCCCATGAATATCGCATAAAGACTTGACAAAAGGCTGTATCGCAAGCCGGGGGCAGCGAAGTCGAGCCACACGATAGATCTCAAGCACTCGAGTTGTGAGGACTACTGTCGTGCCACTTGCGGAGCAAGGGAAGTAGCCCAGCTGGATGTAGTTGGAGGACACATTATTCTCTCCTGCAAGCATTGGGATGTCGACGATCGTGGCATCTGAACGGGAATAAGGAAAAGGACTGCGTGGGCGGAACAAGCTTACTGAATAGGTCCACGACCATGGTGGGTAAAGTACCCTGGACCATCGAACTCGCGGGAGGATCGAGGAGTGTCCCCAGGCCCTTGGCAAAGGAACGCAAGTCCCAAGCCATGTAGGCCGAGGCAACGGCCTCCATCTGAGGCTTGAATGCGTTGAATAGCGCTTGTGTGCGGTTGCGTCGGGTACGATAGTCGCGGCGCTTGCCATACAGTCGTCTAAACCGCGGGGAATAATTGAGCACCCCCTCATAAGATACATTGGCCAAAACTCACTCGTGCGAGGCACGGAGATCGGCCAGCAGCTCCTCATCATCTAGTTCGTCCTGAAAGGCATAGTCGCCTCCTGCATTGCTGATATCAGCCAGCGCGCTTCCCTCGAGAACATTTGCGAAGTTGTTGTCGTCGATTTCCTGGTCCAAGGTGTGAATATCTCGCCGTGATTCTTCTGCAAGTCGTTTGGCTCTGGTCAAATCTAGAGTTCATATTGATCAGCATTAGAAGAATGCCGCTGGAGGGCTGCGTACCTTGCTGACGGCGCCGTTCTGCATCCAACTCGTCACCCTCCTCTCGACGTGCTTGTGTTCGGGTGAGGTTCCGTTTGATGAGGATAGGCCGCCCGGCGGCACTGTAGTCCGTTGTTCTGATGCCGACTCGACGAGAGGCAGAAGTTGACTTGAGGAGGCCGCGGCCCTTCTTCATATTCACCGACTCGGACTTCAAGACACATCAATAGTCACATCACATGATGTGATGTCAACACATCTCTGTCTTTGAATCATCATCTCGTTATCCTGCCACTCAACGGTAAGCCACTCGCTCTACGCGTCGGGTGCGGGTGGCACGTTTCCTGGGGCGTTGTTGTGCACGGCATCACCCCTGGAGCCAACGCAACAACGCCTCAGTGAACGCGGCACCCGCACTCAATGCGACCTCCGTCACCCTGGACCATGCTAACACTCCTTTTCCCCCATCTTAGCAATGATTTGGGTGCCGCAAGAGTGCAAGGTGCGCGCCCCTCCCCCAGATCTATGCCTGTTTGCTGAGAGCGCCCCCAGACACGTAGCGGCGCGACATTCTCGCCGTTTATGCCACTCACCGCCACGGCCCTCATTTCCTCCACGTTCGACCTTGCCCCGCTCGTTCACGATGCTCTAGTGCGCAAGGAGACCGCCATGGACAACCTGGAGGGCCCTCCCCGTGAAGAACACGCGTCGCTGCCCTCGACAGACGCCCTAGATGACATTGGCGCCCGGCCCGGTCCGTCCTCGATCAGCGATCTTGACGGCGTGGACGATGACATCGGCGGCCGGCCCGGTCCCTCCTCGATCGCCGATCTCGACGGCGTCGACCATGACATCGGTGCCCGGCCCGGCCCCTTCTCAAGCGACCTCGATGGCGTAGACGACGTTCCGCCCTGCGCCCCCACGCCGTTGCGCTCACGCCCCGGCCCACGCCTCGAGGACATCCCCCGCCGCGCAAACCTCCACCGCAACAACAAGCGACGCGACAAATGACGTGCGTCTACGCAAGAGCAGGGGCATGTACCCAATCTCGCAGCGGTTCAGGCGCGTGTCCGTGCCGCGGCCTCAATACCCACAGGCCTCGACGCGTCGGCGCTCCCCGCAGCGCGCGGCGCCTACTCCGCAAAGGTCGAGAGCCCCGCAGAGAAGAAGCTCGGCCGGCAGCAGTGCTGGACCTTGACAGATTTCCTTGCGATGGGCTTCACGCTCGTACGCTGGAACGGCCGGTGAGCTGCCTCCTCTGCTCGCGTCACTCAAACTCACCCTGGTTAGCGACTCACGGCCTATCGTCGATGCACACGGTCGCATCGTTGCCGTCCTCGCTGGGCGCCCCAACGATCCAACGTACGATGTCGCTGCTTCGGAGGCATTTGCGGCGCTTGCTGTGGAATCCCAGGCGCCCCACTTTCCCCTCGCCATGCACCACCGGCGTGGCGCTTTTCCGGCGGTGAACGCCAGCATCTTCTACGGTCAGGGCACGGACCGCCCGTATGTCCTCAACAACAAGGCACAGACAGCCGTTGTCGCGCGCCTCCTCGCAAACCCTCACTTCAATCGTCTTGCGTCCTACGCAGACGGTCTGTCACACAGCCAATACACCGCACCGTTGCTGACAATCCCTTAGCCGCGTTCGCAATCTGGGCGCCGCTTATTTATCGCTACTATCGAGAGCACGACGTCGCCCTGCGCCGACGCTACCCTGAGCTTCACCGAAACTTGGTCGGGTCAGTTTTTGCATGCGCGGCCTTCAATTTCGGGCCGAATGTCTGGACGGTCAAACACCGCGACATCCAGAACCTCGCGTTCGGATGGTGCGCAGTACAGTCCCTCGGGCAATTCGCACCGGAGCATGGCGGCCACATCATCCTCTGGGACTTGAAGCTGGTGATCGAGTTCCCGCCTGGCTCGACCATCCTCCTTCCCTCTGCCACTGTCTCCCACTCAAACCTCCCTGTGGACGTGAAGGCGGGCGAGAAGCGTGCCTCCTTCACTCAGTATACGCCCGGCGGCCTCTTTCGGTTCATCGACAACGGCTTCCGCACTGAAGGGCAATTCGCGCGAGAGGATCCGGCGGGATATGTGAGGATGTGCGAGTCGAAGGAATTGGGTGTCGAGGCCGGCGTCGCCATGTTTAGTTCTGTAGACGACCTACATGAACCGCTGTAGACTCCCCTCGCATTCCTATAAGCTGCCGCGGTTCCTCTGCCCCCGACTTCGAGCCTGAGCAAGCTGGCAAAATCTGAATGATCCAAATTATTATTTCAAGTCTAGTTAATGCTCTCGTGCGCCTTAATCTTCTGAAATATTTCTGAGGAGGCCCACCATACAGAAGGGTGGATACAGAAAAGAACAGATTATTGGAGATGATTTGAGGAAGTAAGATACATTAGAAAGCAAGATTATCACGAACTCCCGGCTCAGAGCAAGATTAGCCAAGTTTCCATATATGATCACAACAGATCTTGACCACTGTGGCTTCCTTCACTTGCTTCATGCCTCCTCGGAAACTCCTGGACTCCGAAGCCAAGGCAGCACGTCGCCGCCTTGCTCTACAGAAATTCCGAGATAAGTAAGCCCTCCTCTTTGGCAGAAGTCAGCCAGATCTAAATTGAGACTTTGTGCAGACACAATGCTGACTTGCGCGAGTCTGCTCGAGAACGGATGCAACGGTGAGCTTTCGGCAACACCACTTTGTAGCTCTTGCCAAACTCGGCACAGGCAACATACACTACCTACGACGGAAACCCAGAAAGCCAGCAAACGCGCCGCTGCCAAGAAATACCGCGAAAAGTGCGGCAAAAAGTTTTGTCTCTTTCCTCTTGCATGCTGAACTCCCTCTGTTGGCAGACATAAGGAATCTATCCACGCAAGGGATTCCCTTCGGCGCGCCAGGTCTGTCAGCTGGCGCTTTCTGGCTTATGCATGCATACTGAAGACTTACAGAAAGCGTCGAGAGGAGGAGGCGGCACTGTGCGCTGATCAAAGGCGACGCCCGCGCCATACTCAATCGACGAGTACCCCTGAAGAATCTTTGACTACAACTCTGAACCCCGTCCCCCCTTCTGAGGCCGCACGGCGCCACAAATACTGGGAGGAGTGGTCGCCGCCGCCGGAGTCGGAAGGGGGTTCGGACACGGACTCAGCTGGCAAGGACAACTACCCAATTTCTGGCTCCATTTTCTACGGGCGTGCGAAGTCACGGACCCCGCCTGACCTGCACTGTGAATGCCGACTCCCTGTGTTCTGTCCCAAATGCACGTGTGGCTGCAACTACATGTGCTGTCTTTACCACCATGACGACGAGTCGGAACATCGCAAGTGGATGAAGGACTTGACTAGGGAGGAAAACATGCTGAGGGCAAAGGGGCTAAGGCCTGCATAGCGCGACGGTAGCTGAATTTTTCTAGTACTGCTACTTCCTTTTTTCTTCGAGTAGAATCCATGCGGGTCTTTTATTCAAGCTCGCCCTTGATTGAAACTGGCAAATGAGCCCAGTCACTCAAGCGAAAGTCCCCTGTTTTTCTTGTATTTTTACTTTGGAGCCCTCGAAACTTATGCAAGAATTTTGTGTGCCCGTACGGCGTAAATACACTGTGACAATTTGTGACCGCACGCACACCCTTCTGAATCCATGACTCGCTTTGAGCAGGCGCTGGCGCCGCTCGCGCCCATCTACTGCGTCCCCGAATACTTCCCTGACGACAAGAATCCACATACAATCGCCAAGCACGGTACGGCTCCAGATTGCCTCTTCTTTGCCCTTTTGGAGGGCAAAAATAAAGGCATCTATTTCGACTTGTGCGTTGCCCGGCCTGCTTCCAGGCCGCTGATCTGACCCGATTTTGTAGCTCCCAGATACTCTGCATCCTTTGCAAGGCCCCAGAGACGCCGCTTGCCATCCACTGTGACTGGATTGGCATCAACGAGAAGTGGCAAAATCATTGCAGCCTCCTGCATGACCATTTCGACGAGGTCAGGGCCTTCCCGCGCAATGCCTCTCCGCCTGGGTGTGCTGCTCTACCAGAAGGCCCTCGCCAATAAAGAAGCCCTTAGAAACAGAGCCTTCATCGCGCAGACCTACCCCACCAAGCCCCGTTTCGAGCACAATCTCGTCGCTCTCGTCGCTCTCATCTCTATCGGCCACATCGCGTCGACGTACACCCGTCCCTTTCGCTGCTGTGAAGGGCGCGCCGCACCTCCGTTTCCCCAAGCCCGTTCTCTCACCGCAGCTTCGCAACTCCCCAGTCCCAGTGCGCCTTCCGACTCGTCCCGCGTCGCCGCCCCAATACCGAGAAGCAACCCAAGAAGAGGATGGGGACGCACACCTGGCCGCTGCCGCCGCCCACATTGGAGCCCACAGTGCGGCAGGAGAGCTCGTCCCCGTCCCGGCAGCTCCTGCCGTTCACGACACTCCCCTTGTAATGTACGCCATCAGCTTGCACCGCCTGTTGTTTAAGAGCCAGTGAGTGCCTCTGTCCCCCACCCGATGCCATTTCTGATCGGCTCAGTGCGGCAGCCTTTGAACTGTTCGACGCGACCAAGGGCGCCGCAATATCTCTTGTCTCAACCGTTGAAGAAGCCGCCAATTTCTTTGAGAGAACTGACCCAGCCACCGTTGCACCTAGCGCTGACCTGCTCGTGTACGCCGTGACACTGGGGGCAAGCTATGATTTGCGGTGCCCGCAAATCCTGCGCAAATCCTGCGCAAACTCAAAAGATTCCCATTATATACTCAGTAATTGCGGGCTGCGCAAATGGTGTGCAAATTTTAAGTTTGCTTAACATTTGCGCAAGATTTGCGGGAACCGCAAATTCTAAATAAGGTTTCTATCTTCCCATTAAAATCTCATCATTTGCGGAAGCCGCAAACTTATGATTTGCGGACTCCGCAAATCATAAGCAAATCAGAAGACCAAACATACAAAACCTACTATAAAAGGCAATTTTTTCATCAAATCCTAGACAGGTGACCTCCTGGGATTCACTTTATTGCTTCTTGGATTCAGTCCAAATCAAGTTTTAAATTTTAGTTTAGCATATCATGTGCAACAGGAACGAGTCCCAGAAACATGTGACCAGCTTCGTAAATTTATTGGTCCGTGCCATTTTTTTAATGGAGGGCAACCCAAGCCAGCAGTCTTTTGAGTGGCAATGCACTTTTAGAAGCTAAGAGATACCCGATTCCAAGTCTGCCATAGGATAGTTACTAAGTTAGAAAAAAAAAACTTGGGTCATGTGACTGGGGGACCGCCGGTCCGAACCTATGGTCTGCTCGCAATCTGAGCAGACCATAGGTTCGGACCGGGCCGGCCCGAGATCACGTGATTGATAAGGGCCCGGAGGAACTCCAATTTTTCATGACGAAAAACAATTGCCCGGGACAAGACTTGAACCACTACCGATACGAAAGCCGAAGATCTCCACATTGCACGACACTACCACTCTACCAGAGTAACCATTGTATCCTCTCTCTCTTGGTCCACTTTGCTCATTCACCTACTCACACCGCAGGATCCCGATTAAAAGGCCACCTGAAGTTTGATTTATATTGTAGATAACAGGGTACAGAATAATTTTCTATCTAAGTACCTAGTTATCCAATAAAAAAGGCCTGTTAGTATGCAGCCCAATTCAGCTGGAATCAATGTACAAAACAGTGTCCATCATCTGTCAGATAAAAAGCCTGGGTCTAAACGGCCCATTTTGACACTTAATTCTACCTGAAATGAGCTCAGAACAATATTGCCAATAAAAGGGCTGAAAATACTGTGGCCCAATACACACCGGCAATAATCAAATTTCGGCACAGCCTAGGTGCAAGCCGAAAGGAGTCCGAGAATGATCCCATTGGTCCGGACAATGCCGATCCAATAGGAATATTCCCGGACTGATTTCGAGTTGCACCTAGGCTGCGCCGAAATTTGATCATTGCCGGTGTGATATCTGGCATATCAGGCTTCTTTTTAGCCATCGGGCGATGATCCGCCGACGGTCGGCGGATGGTCGCCGGACGGTCGGCGGATGATCGCCCGATGATCGTCACCAGCCAAATTCAGCCTTTTTGGCCCGTGACGATCATCGGCCGATGGTCGGCCGATGGTCGGCGGATGGTCGGCGGATGATCGCCCGATGGATAAACAGGAGCCTGATATGCCGGATATTCGGCCACCTTATTTTCGGCCTTTTATCAACAATATCTGGTAATAAATTTGGCGCCCTGGTATGCGTGAAAATATGCGCGGAAATGGGCCATTTAGTCCCGGGCTTTTTATCTGAAAAATGATTGACCTTGTTTTGCACATTGATTTCAGCTGATTTGGGCTGCATACTAATGGGTCTTTTTTATTGGATAACTATGTACTTAAGTAGAAAATTACTTTGTACCCTGTTATCTACAATATGAATCAAACTTCAGTCGGCCTTTTAATCGGGATCCTGCGGTGTGACTACATTTTGCCTCATCTAAACAAGTGACCATATCAAGCTATCAGATTAAGGCTTGAAGATGGAATAAAGGTTAGACATTGAGACTATTCATCTTCATTGAATGACCTATAGCTCAATTGGTCTTGTTGCCTCACAAAATACAAAATACTTGACCAAACATGGTTCAAAAATTGAACTTCATTGGAAAGTTTTGTGAATTCATTAGAAAAGGTTTTGTGACCTTGCAAGCAAAGTTGTAGGGCTTGTTGAGACCACTCACATTTGTCTAATGACCCATAGCTCCACTAGTCTAGTTGGCCCACAAAACACAAAACACTCGGCCAAACACGGTTCAAAAATTCAAGATTGTTGGAAAATTTTGTGACTCAAAAAACCAAAGTTGTAGAGCTCACTGAGAGAATCAAGATTCACCTAATGACCTATAGCTCAATTGGCTTAGTTGGGTCACAAAATGCAAAATCCTCAACCAAACACGGTTCAAAAATTGAACCTTATTAGAAAGTTTTGTGACCCAAAGACCAAAGCTGAAGAGCTCACTGAGAGAATCAGGATTCATCTAATGACCTATAGCTCAATCAGCTTAGTTGGTTCACAAAACTCAGAACACTCACCCAACCATGATCAAACAGGGTTCAAAAAATCTATGTGGGGTAGGAAATTAGGGGTAATTCAGATGTTGTATGGTCAAATCATGTGTGGCAGTCTTCATGCAAAAGTGGTGGTGTGAGCACCCATGGTGCTCTAGCTATGGCACAGCATCACAGAAGCCACCACAACGACACCGACAACACTGGCCGTATTTCCGGAATGAGCAACCGCAAATGAGGACGGCAGACAGCCATGCCTCCACAAACTGCAACCAACTCGTTCACCCACAACACCATGGGGCGGGAACACATAGTTTCCGGACCTTATGACTGTGGCACACCTCGCTTGCATTCTTCTCCGACGTGATTGTGATCACCAAGCACCACCTAGCCCCCCTAATGATGGCATGAACCTCACACAAACCAATAAAAACCACCAACAAACACCAAACAACCGCGACTTTCCTCTTCACAGAGAAGCTCCCAAGCTGTCAGCCTCAAACACCACATCCCGGGCGGAACAGATCTTGAGGGATGCATATCTTGTGGAGGTGGTGCAAGCAGGGCATCAAGACAGGAAAGGGAGGGGTGTTTCAGTAGTTCACTCCTTGGCCAGATTTCCCCTCACTATCCTGTATCTAAGCCCACACCAATAGGATTGACCACCACCACATTTTCACATCTCAAAGCTTGTCTCCCAAGACATTCTACTCTCCCTCCTCATACAGCTTAGAGTCATCAAACCTCGTGCTTTGCATTGCAGTGTTTCTTCCTACACAGGTCCCTCCATGTTGTAGTGGAAGGTTCAACCGTGAATTTCCCTAGCACATTGTCTACCAAACAACCGGACTTGTGAGACTCCAGTGAGCCTACGTGGAATCAGCTGATGACACTCCTGGCGAGTCCGTAGCCGTAGCGCTTGTGGGATAGACCCCGGGGCACGCGGTACCTTTCCTGAAGCTTAACAAATAATTACAAGGAGTCAAATATTCGTATTCCCGTAGTAATTATTCTAGCCCGTCCGAATACTCGTCGGGGCTTAGCTTTAGATTCCAAGAAAAGGAGCGCTGAGCCTTGGTCATGCGCGGTTAGTCGCCTCTAGCCCTTTGCCTCCGCTCGGAGTGTCTCGACAAGTCAGGCAATGGGCGACGTGGCGACGGTTTTTGAGTAAGTGTAGATAGATTGTCACGTCACACGGTAACTACTGACTAATCCTACAATGTGTAAGCGAGCTATCATAGATGTCGTACAGCAAGAGTAAATGAAGTATAGCGTCCAAATTTAATACCACGGTCTGTGGTATGGACGGTCCCTTACAGAGCCCCCCTACTCTCGATGTGCAAGAGGTTCAAAAAATTCAGGTACTTGGATATCCCGAAGGCGACGTCTGTCCCAACTCAAGGGGAAAGCACTCTGGACCATGGTCATCGCGTTCTGGAAGTCGGCTTTCGATGGTATCGTCCCGGCGGTTGGAGCGTGCTTGCCCAAGTTTCCGGCGCGGAAGTACTGCACCCACTGCTTGCGCGTGCGCCACTTGTATCTGCCGTCCATGATCTCCTCTTTCAGATTCTTCATGATCGCGTAGCAGCCCGGCGTCTACGCTCTGTGATTATGCAAGCTTTCCTGTTTGAAGATGCTCGGGTGCGGCCACAGAGTTGTCTCCGTGTGCTGGTCCCCCGTAGCGACGTGCCCGATGAGCATAGATACCTCGCTCGGGGACACTGAGTCGGCAATAAGAAAGATCTCATTTCCGTCGACCATGTGGAGGATCTGGTCGCCTTTTTGGTACTCGGAGACTTGCAAGGATGGGACGCGCAAGAATCGGAACAACAGGTGCGGATCATAGAGCTGCGCTACGAAGCTCAGTATTCCCCCCATGCCGATGAAGGCTATGGCGTGAGGTCGGCTGAGCAGAGAGCCGACCTTGGCGATGTAGGCTCCATAACACTCTTCGTTTCCCAGGCCGTAGACTAGTTGGACGTCGATGTAGCCCGGCGCGTATAAGTATCCAAGAGTGTTCCGTGTCAGCGCGCAAATTTTAGCGCTTCTGAACTTCCGGACTTCTGCAGAATCGACGTATATCCCGAAGGCGAGCCTGAATTTGAGGGCTAGGGTGAGTATCTCCAGCACGTCGGATTTCCCGCTACAGGCAGCGTAGACCTTCATGTGCATGTGGGTCCTCCGGTCTTTCAGGACCAGAAATGTGCAGTCGATCCACTCAAGGTCCCAAAGGAACTCGTCGGCGTACTGGGGCTCGGCTGGAGGATCAAGGGGCGCCAGTATCTCTGTCAGTCCTTGTATGGCCGCCACAGCGTCCTCGTTCGACCAGAATCCAAAGCCGATGGTGTTCCGAACGCCTGGGCTGTTGCCTAGCAGGGACCTTGAGCCCGTGCTTACTTGCGCAACCCCCGCTTCTTCGCCATCCAGCAGTCCGAGGAACTCGTCGTGGAAGCTCTCTGCCCCCCCCCCCCCCCCCCCCCCCCCCCCCCCCCGCTTCGATGAGAGCCGTCGGAGCTGAGAGAACGCGATGTTCGTCCGGGACGCGTCCGCGGGCTTCGCCGAGCTGCGGGGCTCAGGGAGCGGCGCCGATTCAATCAGGGGCTCCTGGACCTGGACGATCTTTCCCGGGTAGCCATGCTCCATGCCCAACAACCGGTGACTCCCATGTCCGTCATCCGCTCGGAGCGACGAGTGGGAGACATCGGAGCGCGTGGGCGTCTGAAGTCCACGCCTTTGACTCGCTCGCAGAGCAACCTCTGTGGGCTGAGGGATGCCTCTGATGGGGCTGTCCGCCATCCGTCGCCCATCGTAAGTGCTGAAGACTCTATCGCGCCGAGGGGCGTAACGATTCTTCACCTGTTCGCGGACCAGGTAGGTTGACTCATAGTAGGCGGCGTCCTCCGACGCCAGGGAGCCCGTTCCCGATAGCGCGAAGGCGGTGAGCTCGAACGTTCGAAGCCCTGCTCTCGACCGAGCGACGGCCGGTTTGTCCGCGCCCAAGGGGCTTTGGCGATGGAAGGTGACCATCCTGTTGGAGACACCCCTCCTGCACAGGCCCTTGAACCGTTCGGAGTACGCCCGACGTTCATGCCAGTCGTCGATCGGACGGACACCGTAGCCGTAGAAGTCGACGATTCCGTAGTCGTCCTCCGGTCGGAAGTTGCTCAGAACGCGCCCCAGGCGGCTGCTACTCCTGTCTTGGAAGAATACGTCGTAACGCAACAGGTCGGGCTTGAGGACCTCGTAGCAGGCTAGCCGCTTGATGTCGACTTTCCCGCCGCCCTGCTCGCTGCGCGCTGCGCTGCACTCGTTCAGGAAGAGGCTGCTGTATCTCGTGAATTGTCCGTCGTCCCGCTCCTTGTCGGTCCAAGCGTAGTGGAACGGCACGTCGTGAGCAATCATGAACGGGATGTTGATCTCAAAGTGGTCCCAACCTAGCTTGAAGAGGTAACCACACTTCCCTCGCTTGTCAAGCCGTAGAGCTTTAATCCAAGCTATGTCCTCGGCTTCCAGGTCGTCCGGCCAGCGCACTTTGACAGTGGTGAACCAGGATAGGAATCCGAGTTGGCTGAGGAGGTTCCGTCTCGCCGTTGCGGCGGCCCGCTGTGCGTCTCTCTCCGAAAGGTGAGCCCAATTGATGTGATTGGACACGACTCCAGGCATGTCCCCTGCCGTAGGGTCCCAGACGTTGGGCCCGTAGAAGGGACTCTTCCGTACTAGAGTCAGGGAGATGTCTCGCAGACGATGCGACAGACGTTCCATGTCTTCTCGCCAGGCGCTGTCGATCTCAACGCCGACGTCTCCCTCGAGCTCCTTGTAGCCATCGCTCGAACTCGAGGTCGGGATGTTGGCTCTCAGGACTTCAGTGGCCACGGGACTCTGGTCAAATAAAAACTCTAACGAGTCATGCAGAGTTCCCGATGGTGGATATCCCCCTCTGATTGGGTTCCATCCTAGCCAGTGGACCTTCGGGTCGTAGTATACTGCGTAGCGCTCGCAATCCAGTGCCACAAGATTGCCGTTGTTGTCGGTCGCTGTCGTGAGTGTTGTCGGCAGGTTCAGGAAGTTTCCTGCGTCCGGAGCCATCATCTCGGGCTCGGAATTGAACGAGCACCACAGCTGGTCCGCGTCGTTGATCGACCAAATCAGAACGGGGTTGTTGCCTTGGGAATCCCTGAATTCGAAGTCCTCATTCGGTCCGTAGGTGGGAGAGAAAGTATATTCATCCATGGTGGTATGTAGGATCTGCAAGAGCCGAATATTCGTACACTGCAGTATCCGTGTCACGCCGCCTGTTCAGCCGAATATTCGTACAGGCGGAGGTTCCAAGGATGGGGGAAGGAGAAATAGAATATGATCCGAATGCTCCAGGAACAGACAATCAGGCAGATAGACAGAGAGAGAGTGAGAGAGTCGGTGTCGGCTGGTATAAGGCTCCGTGAGCTGGCAGATGCCACGCTGTCATCGAAGCCGGGTATTTGCTTCCATTAATCCGATCGAATGGGAACGATACAATTACATTATCGGGCCGGTCGGCCTTCATCCGCGCTTGGCTTTGGACTTCGCATACTCCTTGAGCATAGCTGGAGTGTTGTGAAGGTCCCGCTGAGTCTGCCAGGAATCAAATTGAGGTCCGTAGTTCTTCCATCGGACCAGCCACATCCGTGTCTTCCGCATCTTGTCGTAGCGATCACCCACTATCCGTTCAACCTCATATTCCTCGGATTCGAGTTTATGGTCTCGGGTGTCTGGCATGACTAGATGGTTCCCGAATTCGTCCAAACTCTCCTTGTATGGCTTCAAGTGGTCTAAGTTGAAGACTGGGAATCCGAGGTATTTGTCGTTCAGTCTCAGGCGATAGGTTCGGTCGTTGAGCTTCTGCAGGACTTTGAAAGGGCCGATCCATCGCTGTACTAGCTTGGCACCTTCTCCTTTCGATTCCACCCATTCTAATGAATGTGGGTTCACTAGTACCCGTGATCCTACCTTGAACTCAGGAATATCCCGCCTGTGTTTGTTGAAGTAGCGTGCTTGTTCTTCCTGGGCCTTGGCAATAGCCAAACAAGCGCTGTTGCGGTGCATCTGGAGGCGAGTCAAATATTCTCTCGTGTCCGCGTCCATTCCGTAGGAAGGGCTGGAGCGGTCGCTCTCCGTAGGGATCAAGAAATCCAAGGGCGACCTCGGATTGAAGCCATAGAGCAGGAAGAAGGGTGCGGTCCCGATCGAACTGTGTACGTTGCTGTTGTACGAGAATTCAAGTACCTTGAGCCATTTAGCCCAGGCGTTCCGGTCCTTTGACACGTAGGCTCGCAGCAGGGCTTCCAGTTGGCGATTGACATCCTCTGTCTGACCGTCATGTTGAGGATGGTGAGAAGAGGAAAGAGACATTCGCGTCTCAATCGCAAGGACGACCGCTCGCCAGAAATCCGACGTCCACCGAGGATCCCTATCCGCGATGATACTTTCTGGGAGTCTGAAGCATGAAACTATGTGTTCCACAAATAAGTCCGTGAATCCCTCGGCCGTTAGTCCCGAGGTGGTAGGTATGAATGAAGCGTGTTTGGTGAGCCGATCTACCACGACAGATATTGCATTATACTCCCCTGACCACGGGAGGTTTACGATTAAGTCCAGCAATATGGACTTGTAGGGGCTGGAAGGTATCGGGTTTGGCGTCAAGAAGCCGTAGCGCGTGAAATTCCGGTCCTTCGTTTTTTGGCACACGTCGCAGGTATCGCTGAAGATCTTCAAGTCTTTCTTCATCCTCTTCCAATAGAACTTCGAACTCATTTTCGTCCACAATCTTTCGGGACTAATGCGAGCCGACTCCATAGGGGCTTCGTGCGCTTCCGCGATTAGTTCCCATTTCAGGGACTTGGTATGCATAGCCTAGGATGGTAGTCTGCATCCCGGAAGAAGAGTAGCCCCTCGTTGTTCCTGAAGTACCGTTGTCCCGTCTTCCAGTTACCTTGGACCACATCTTCTTCCTGGTAGATCTTCTTGAAGGCTTCGTCGGACAAGTAACGTTCTATGATTCGTTCACGATAGGCTTTGTCCAGTCCAATATGAAGGTTCGGCGGGCGATGTGTCGCTCCCCAATACTCCTGCGTAGCTTTGAGGGTGTCCAGGATGTCATCCTCCTCTTCGCCCTGCGGGTCGTTGCCGGCGGTATGTTCTTGCCCAGCTGCTGGTTCCCTCTGATCGTCTGTAAGGGACCGTCCATACCACAGACCGTGGTATTAAATTTGGACGCTATACTTCATTTACTCTTGCTGTACGACATCTATGATAGCTCGCTTACACATTGTAGGATTAGTCAGTAGTTACCGTGTGACGTGACAATCTATCTACACTTACTCAAAAACCGTCGCCACGTCGCCCATTGCCTGACTTGTCGAGACACTCCGAGCGGAGGCAAAGGGCTAGAGGCGACTAACCGCGCATGACCAAGGCTCAGCGCTCCTTTTCTTGGAATCTAAAGCTAAGCCCCGACGAGTATTCGGACGGGCTAGAATAATTACTACGGGAATACGAATATTTGACTCCTTGTAATTATTTGTTAAGCTTCAGGAAAGGTACCGCGTGCCCCGGGGTCTATCCCACAAGCGCTACGGCTACGGACTCGCCAGGAGTGTCATCAGCTGATTCCACGTAGGCTCACTGGAGTCTCACAAGTCCGGTTGTTTGGTAGACAATGTGCTAGGGAAATTCACGGTTGAACCTTCCACTACAACATGGAGGGACCTGTGTAGGAAGAAACACTGCAATGCAAAGCACGAGGTTTGATGACTCTAAGCTGTATGAGGAGGGAGAGTAGAATGTCTTGGGAGACAAGCTTTGAGATGTGAAAATGTGGTGGTGGTCAATCCTATTGGTGTGGGCTTAGATACAGGATAGTGAGGGGAAATCTGGCCAAGGAGTGAACTACTGAAACACCCCTCCCTTTCCTGTCTTGATGCCCTGCTTGCACCACCTCCACAAGATATGCATCCCTCAAGATCTGTTCCGCCCGGGATGTGGTGTTTGAGGCTGACAGCTTGGGAGCTTCTCTGTGAAGAGGAAAGTCGCGGTTGTTTGGTGTTTGTTGGTGGTTTTTATTGGTTTGTGTGAGGTTCATGCCATCATTAGGGGGGCTAGGTGGTGCTTGGTGATCACAATCACGTCGGAGAAGAATGCAAGCGAGGTGTGCCACAGTCATAAGGTCCGGAAACTATGTGTTCCCGCCCCATGGTGTTGTGGGTGAACGAGTTGGTTGCAGTTTGTGGAGGCATGGCTGTCTGCCGTCCTCATTTGCGGTTGCTCATTCCGGAAATACGGCCAGTGTTGTCGGTGTCGTTGTGGTGGCTTCTGTGATGCTGTGCCATAGCTAGAGCACCATGGGTGCTCACACCACCACTTTTGCATGAAGACTGCCACACATGATTTGACCATACAACATCTGAATTACCCCTAATTTCCTACCCCACATAGATTTTTTGAACCCTGTTTGATCATGGTTGGGTGAGTGTTCTGAGTTTTGTGAACCAACTAAGCTGATTGAGCTATAGGTCATTAGATGAATCCTGATTCTCTCAGTGAGCTCTTCAGCTTTGGTCTTTGGGTCACAAAACTTTCTAATAAGGTTCAATTTTTGAACCGTGTTTGGTTGAGGATTTTGCATTTTGTGACCCAACTAAGCCAATTGAGCTATAGGTCATTAGGTGAATCTTGATTCTCTCAGTGAGCTCTACAACTTTGGTTTTTTGAGTCACAAAATTTTCCAACAATCTTGAATTTTTGAACCGTGTTTGGCCGAGTGTTTTGTGTTTTGTGGGCCAACTAGACTAGTGGAGCTATGGGTCATTAGACAAATGTGAGTGGTCTCAACAAGCCCTACAACTTTGCTTGCAAGGTCACAAAACCTTTTCTAATGAATTCACAAAACTTTCCAATGAAGTTCAATTTTTGAACCATGTTTGGTCAAGTATTTTGTATTTTGTGAGGCAACAAGACCAATTGAGCTATAGGTCATTCAATGAAGATGAATAGTCTCAATGTCTAACCTTTATTCCATCTTCAAGCCTTAATCTGATAGCTTGATATGGTCACTTGTTTAGATGAGGCAAAATGTAGTCACACCGCAGGATCCCGATTAAAAGGCCGACTGAAGTTTGATTCATATTGTAGATAACAGGGTACAAAGTAATTTTCTACTTAAGTACATAGTTATCCAATAAAAAAGACCCATTAGTATGCAGCCCAAATCAGCTGAAATCAATGTGCAAAACAAGGTCAATCATTTTTCAGATAAAAAGCCCGGGACTAAATGGCCCATTTCCGCGCATATTTTCACGCATACCAGGGCGCCAAATTTATTACCAGATATTGTTGATAAAAGGCCGAAAATAAGGTGGCCGAATATCCGGCATATCAGGCTCCTGTTTATCCATCGGGCGATCATCCGCCGACCATCCGCCGACCATCGGCCGACCATCGGCCGATGATCGTCACGGGCCAAAAAGGCTGAATTTGGCTGGTGACGATCATCGGGCGATCATCCGCCGACCGTCCGGCGACCATCCGCCGACCGTCGGCGGATCATCGCCCGATGGCTAAAAAGAAGCCTGATATGCCAGATATCACACCGGCAATGATCAAATTTCGGCGCAGCCTAGGTGCAACTCGAAATCAGTCCGGGAATATTCCTATTGGATCGGCATTGTCCGGACCAATGGGATCATTCTCGGACTCCTTTCGGCTTGCACCTAGGCTGTGCCGAAATTTGATTATTGCCGGTGTGTATTGGGCCACAGTATTTTCAGCCCTTTTATTGGCAATATTGTTCTGAGCTCATTTCAGGTAGAATTAAGTGTCAAAATGGGCCGTTTAGACCCAGGCTTTTTATCTGACAGATGATGGACACTGTTTTGTACATTGATTCCAGCTGAATTGGGCTGCATACTAACAGGCCTTTTTTATTGGATAACTAGGTACTTAGATAGAAAATTATTCTGTACCCTGTTATCTACAATATAAATCAAACTTCAGGTGGCCTTTTAATCGGGATCCTGCGGTGTGAGTAGGTGAATGAGCAAAGTGGACCAAGAGAGAGAGGATACAATGGTTACTCTGGTAGAGTGGTAGTGTCGTGCAATGTGGAGATCTTCGGCTTTCGTATCGGTAGTGGTTCAAGTCTTGTCCCGGGCAATTGTTTTTCGTCATGAAAAATTGGAGTTCCTCCGGGCCCTTATCAATCACGTGATCTCGGGCCGGCCCGGTCCGAACCTATGGTCTGCTCAGATTGCGAGCAGACCATAGGTTCGGACCGGCGGTCCCCCAGTCACATGACCCAAGTTTTTTTTTTCTAACTTAGTAACTATCCTATGGCAGACTTGGAATCGGGTATCTCTTAGCTTCTAAAAGTGCATTGCCACTCAAAAGACTGCTGGCTTGGGTTGCCCTCCATTAAAAAAATGGCACGGACCAATAAATTTACGAAGCTGGTCACATGTTTCTGGGACTCGTTCCTGTTGCACATGATATGCTAAACTAAAATTTAAAACTTGATTTGGACTGAATCCAAGAAGCAATAAAGTGAATCCCAGGAGGTCACCTGTCTAGGATTTGATGAAAAAATTGCCTTTTATAGTAGGTTTTGTATGTTTGGTCTTCTGATTTGCTTATGATTTGCGGAGTCCGCAAATCATAAGTTTGCGGCTTCCGCAAATGATGAGATTTTAATGGGAAGATAGAAACCTTATTTAGAATTTGCGGTTCCCGCAAATCTTGCGCAAATGTTAAGCAAACTTAAAATTTGCACACCATTTGCACAGCCCGCAATTACTGAGTATATAATGGGAATCTTTTGAGTTTGCGCAGGATCTGCACAGGATTTGCGGGCACCGCAAATCATAGCTTGCCCCCAGTGTGAGTGGGCATCGCACAATCTACAAGAGGCGGTAAGTCTTTGAGATCACTTGTGTTTTTGGCCGTTTTTTTTTGCTGATCTGAGTTGTAGTGCTTCGGCCTTCAAGCACTTCATGCAGGGGATGGCCTCTGTGATGCTTTTTTCTCGGACATCGCACGAGGCAGAGATTTTCATTCTAAAATATAGCAACATGTACTAGGATTTTCATATACAATGCAATTTTGTGTCTTTGTCTTTGAGAACGAGAAAAATAAACAAGTAAGTTATATAGTGCAGGTCACGCTTCAAAGGTTCTCGGGCCTCGTGGATATCGAAGTCCTTCGTACCTAAAAATGGTGCCAGCACCTGCTCCCTCCGCTCACGCTGGACGCAATCCCGGGCGCGCTGTCCAACTGGCGCGCAGCCGCAAGAAAGGCCAGCCCTTGTCCGACGTCCAGAAGCGCAACCGCGCCGACAAGGCCCTCTCACGGAATCTCCAGGACGAGAATATGGTCGCGGATATCGAGGCCTTCCACGCAATGCGGGCCAACTTAACACTCGAGCTCGCGAACAAGTACTCGCGTCCGGCAGACTCAATTCGAAAGTTATTGAACAACGCATCGGTGTACAAGCAAACCCGCGACGTCAGCCTGCGGTCTGCTGTCATGCATGACATCTCGGTGAAGGGCCGCGAGGGTAAGCTCATCTTGACTTGGTTTTCTGACCGTTTGCTGATGCACACCTCAGATGGGGAGTCCCTCCATGTCACCGAGCTTCACAAACTCGCTGACGAGATCCTCTCGGCCGGCGTTACCCCCGAGGAAGAGGCCCGCATGAAGGAGGCGCTGCGGGAATCACACCAGGAAAAGCATGTGGGCATGCGCGGCACCAACCTTGCTGCTGCTGCCGACACACGCGCGACCGTTGCTCGCATCCAAGATGAGGTACGTCGCGCTACTTCTATAGCTCTTCCTCCTTGACTGATGTACGTTCATCCACAGCTTTGTTCGCTCTTCGAGAGAACCGGGACGCGCACCTTTGCCTTCCTGAGCCGGGGCCACAGTGACGACGCGGACATGCCTGTCGCCGCCGAAGCCGGCGGCGGTCTATCTTTCTGTGTGGAGACCTTTGGGATGCCGGCTCTTCGCATCTTGACGCTCTTTGAGCTTTGGTCGTGCAGCCGAAAGCCCGGTATGTTTGCATTCCTCCCGCTTTCTGCTTGCGCTGATGCCCAGCAGAGAATGTTGCGCGGGACACTCGAAAAAGCCTCTGCCGCGAAATCTCCTTGCTTGTCGAGGGGAAGCTGCGGAACCTCATCAAGAACAACGGCGTCAAGATGGAGTACGTCAACTACGAGGTCGCAATCCAGGAGGCGTGGAGGGTGCAGATTGAAGGGTACCCGGCCGACATCGACTTTGTGTGTCCTGCACAAATCAAGCAGATCGAGCTCCTCCGGCGCCTTCGCGATGGATGGCGGGACAGGGACATACAATGGGTGACAATGACGGAGGACGAGATCGAAGAGCTTGCAGGGGATCTCGCCGAGCACCGCGCAAGCAACAACAGCGTCTTGCGGTCGCGAAAGAGGCGCTCAGATCGCGGCGGGGTGCACAACAGAAAGGGCAAGGGCCGCGCGCGCAGCGATGACGACGAGCCCGAGGAAGGGGAAGAGGACACAGGAGACGACGATGACCCTGGGCCCGCTGCGCCCAACAGACCGCACCTCCGCCTTCCCGCCTCCGTGCCCTTTTCCCGGATCGTGCCGGCAGGCGGGAGCACCCCTGCTGCGGCCGCCTCTCCTACCACCCTCGCGTCGATCACCTTGGCCCGCACTGCTTCTACGGCTGGGACGGTTTCTACTGCGGGTGCGGCGGCGCATCATACAATGCTCGGGGACGTCAGCGACGCCATGCAGCCACTTTGGGGCACCCCGCTGCTGCCCAGGGCCACCGCGCAGCTTGGGGCCAGCGCGCTGCTGCTCGGGGCCGCTGCGCAGCCGCTTGGGGGCGGGGTGCTGGTGCCCGGGGCCGCTACGCAGCTTGAAGGAAGCGCTCTGCCGCTCGGGGGTGGATGCCAAGGTGCAAGCATGAACCCCGCCTACATGGACCCCGCCTACTTCGACGACTTCGACTTTGACAACATCGATTGGGATAACGCGCCCCCCCTTCGTCGACAATACGCCTACCCTCCCCTTCGATCACTTCGCCACTGATCCCCCCATATTCCCTGGGAATGACGCCGCTACCTTCAGCAACGGTAGCAACAATGCCGCCATCAACACTGACTTGCCCACCACTCTATTCCCCGCTAGCGCAGCGGTCGAAGCAGCGCCCCCGCAGGGGCATCAGCCTGCAGGGCACACAGCTGCTTCCACAGCCTGCGTGCCTCAGCTAGCGTCGACCACGACCTTCATTGCCTATACGGCTCCGGGAGCGGGAGTGCTGGTAGATCATACGAACGGGCCACGGAAGGAGAAACGAAAGGCATCAGACCCAGAGGAGGGCACAGCGCCGAAGAAGAAGCGCAAGCCGCGCTCCGACTTAGGAACTACCCGCCCCCCTCGGATCGGCGCCGTCGCTGCGTGCCTGCCACGTCCTGCGCCAAAGCCCAAGGCAAAGGCTGGAGCTCGTACGCTCCCGGCGGCCAGCCGAGCCCATGGCACGGGAGCGCGCGAGGACGACACGACAAAGAGAGTGAAGGACCAGATGGCGGCGCGCGCAGTGGCCGCCCGCACGTCTGCTATGCTCGCTGCCCAGATGCCACCCCATGCGCACTGAGGCGCTACCCTTCCCCAATGCCTTCCACTCTATATGAATACATAGTCTGCTCATGGCCCCTTGACTTACATATATCTCTTATGTCTTACTTATATGAATCAAATCACTAGTTATGCCAATGATCACCTCTGTAGCCCATGTAGGTCCTCCAGTTGGAGGGTGATGGGCTCTGGAAGGCTTCAGGTGGGTGCAGGATTTTTCTCGTGATTTTACGGCCATTATTGGCCTTGCTACGAGCTAGCTGTGCGACAGGCGGCGGTGACGCTTGATGGCGCGCCGATCATGACCGGAAACTTCCGGACATGATGGCCTCGATGGCCGGACAAGTGACCGAGACGGTAACGGTCACCGTACCGTTCTGTTGTTTTCAGGCCAAATAAGGCAATGATTTAACGATTTATTCAATGTTTGATCAAACCTCTCGGCTACCTCCAAACCCCTCCCCTTGGAGGCGCCAACTACCCCCCATCACCCCTCCAACTGGAGGACCTACGTGGGCTACGGAGGTGTGCATACCTAATTACCTCATTAAACTTATCGAAAGGATTTGGCTCCCTCAGAAATCGGCTGTTGCACCCGGGCTGTGAGTAGGACAAGTTGGAGATGATTTCACCATGTTTGATGTGGCGGTGTGAACTATTGATGGGCTATCAAACACACTGGTCCCAATCTATGAGATCAAACCAGATCAGGCACCTAGGTGCAGACTCAAGCACGTGCTTGAGGTTAGTAGCCAGGGGCGAGAATGTTTCTCTCTTGATAAGTGTCAAAAGAATGCGAGAAAAGGTGAAGATAAAAACAAAACAAAAACTGATTGGAGTGGGATTCGAACCCACGCCCCGGAGGACCAGATTCCACAAGGGAAATAAGGCTGCAAATGAAGCTGATCCTTAGTCTGGCGCCTTAGACCGCTCGGCCATCCAACCCATATACCCTAAGGCTCAATATAGTGCCATCTTGACCAAAGACTGTCTGTCCTATAAAAATCAAATGTGGTATATTTGACATGCAATATTGGGTGACTTTCCATCAGCATAAACAATTCTATGGGGAATATTTTCGTTCATTTCGGCCAGATGCCGAGACACCTGTCAGGACTCCATCAACTCGGAGATCTGAAAACGGTCAAGGTTTAATGCAAACTAGGGAGGGTAATAACCCCCCCTCTAGATTATCTTGAAAGAATAAACTCTTTTTGGTGATGGGGACAAGATCTGCTCCCTTCTTCTTGACCAGTAAGGGATGTTTAACGTAGAAAGAATTGTAGAGCATCCTACTGCCCACCGATGTGCTGGCCCTTATAGAACATTGGTGGGCAGATTTAATTCTTTATTATATATCGTGGAAAGCGCAAAGAAAGTACAGAAGAATTGAATATTTTTGAGCTGATCACATCAGTGGGACTCTCAAACAAGCTCGAGAAATATTTTATGCTTATGGAACTAGGGGCCGCCCCTGGCGGCTAGGACCTTGCTTGATTGGAAAACGAGAGCTTTCGTCACGCGAGCTTTGCAGCCTAGACATTGTGTTGTACGAAAGTTTTTCTACTCCTTTTCTAGAGTCACTGTATGGTATTTCTAGATTGACCGTCGCCTTGTACCAAAACAAAACAAAAAAAGAGTGCTGTATTTGGTGTTACATTTTGAGGTTCTTCATGTAGTTCAAAGCATTGGGTAGATAGCGAGTTGACAGCAATAAAGCAAATAGCAAAGCTTCAAGAATCAGCGTACCCTGTTCTTTACTTGGGCAAGAAACGACGCAGGCGCCGGCCGACACTGCGGAGTATGCGCCTCACGCGCGCAAACCTTCCCGCAGGTGCCAGTGCGGTGGACGCAGCGGGTCCTGCGCGATCCCCGGCAGCGGCGCGAGAAGCAAAGCGGAATGCGGCCTGGTCAAGTGGGCCGCCACGGATGTCGTCGGCGGCGGCGTACAGCTCGCGGGTGTCGAAGTCGTCGGCGGCGTACAGCCCGCGGGCATCCAAGTCGTCGGCGGCGTAGAGCACGACGCCGCCGTGGATGTCGAAGTCGTATCCGGTGTTCCTGCTGCGGTCGTCGTCGGTGGACGCGCACGAGTATCGAATGTGACAGCTTGCACAGCTGAACTTGAAGGCGGCCCCAAAACGTAGATCTGGGATGTATGAGGTGAGAAAGGCATGCAGACAGGGCACGGACACTGAGTTTATTGTTGACTATGAGGATTTGACAAGGATGTCCTGTAGAACACCAATGATTAAAACACTGTTGGTGTCAGAAGCCGTCACATTGTAGTGGTTGAGGAACACAGATGCATCAGGGGAAGGGGTAGGAACGACCGAGAAATCAGCAAGAGTCAACGAACTTAGCAGGGACATGTACAGTGTCAGACTCCAGTAGCGCCGCCGATATGTTTGGTGAGCTTTGGTTTTGGCAGATCAGTAGTTTAGACGGACTGTAACAGTAGGTTATTTGGCTATCTTTGGTTTTGGCAGATCAGTAATTTAGACGGACTGTAACACTGGAGTATTTGGCTATCTTTGGTTTTGGCAGATCAGTAGTTTAGACGGACTGTAACACTGGAGTATTTGGCTATCTTTGGTTTTGGCAGATCAGTAGTTTAGACGGACTGTAACACTGGAGTATTTGGCTATATTTGGTTGTGGCAGATGACGAGTTCTAGACCAGATCATAAGGAGCCACCGGCAACTAAGCATTGTTTACAACTATGGATTATTGGCAGATTTCGGCGACTTATTTTAGACGGAGGGGGACCTAGCTAAAGCAAGGTTAAGCCACTCATTCTAAGTTGATCTTTATACAACTATATGTATTGCACCTATAGGCTTTTTTATTCATAGTATAATCTTCATATGCAACACATTTGTTTGTAAGAAAACTCTCAAACAGGATAGATAGATTGGGTACTGTGTATTGGAATAGTGAGTCTGGGTGGCCAGTGTCAAGTCATCTTTTTTTTTGCTTGTTTGGTTGCAATATACTTACAATATACGGAGTCCATATATGGTAGCCATCAGACCTCCGTATATTGCAAGTATATGGCCCGGATATTAGCTAATATACGGACTATATCCAGGCCCCGTATATTGTGAGGATATTCTTGGGATATTTGAAATATACTGAGTATATACCAAGCCCATATATTGCAAGTATATCTGGGGTCTATTTGTAAAATACTTCGGATATACTTACAATATAACAGCCCCGTACATTGCCCATTGCCCCCAGTGAGATGATCTGGCTCTCAGTTTGCCACACCAACTTGTCACACCAAATTTGCAACTTCCTATGGAAGGGTATCCATGGTGCGCACAGGGTCGGCCAATACTGGTTGCACATCCCCGGCTACAAGTACCGGGCCACATGCTCTCACTGTAATGCGGATGAATCAATGGAACACATCCTTCTGTCAGGGGAGCCCCCGCTCCGGCCCCCATTCCGGTTCCGGCTCCGGTCTCCGCTCCAGCCCCCGACACCGCCTCCGCTCTGACCTCCGCCCCAGTCCCCGCTCCCTCCGGCGCTCCCCCCATCGCTCCCTCCACTCCCGCACGCCCGCTCCCGCGACCCCGCCAGAGCTCCGGTTCCGGATACCACGTGGCCTGTGACCACGCACGGGACCTATGCGCATCACTCCGGTTGCTCCGATCACCTCGCGCACGTGCTACTAGTCAGTAGGTATTTTAGGCGGCTCCGGGTGTGGGAATCCTCAGATGTTCTTCTCTTCGGATTCCCCACGCCAGGTGCGCTATACTTGTACTTAGTAGCACAGCCTGTCAATTAACCTTCGGATTCTCCACGCCAGGACCCTTGACTTCTCGGGCCGCATGGTTGCCCTTACACCTTCTGGAATGCTCACACACCGGATGTGAACATATCTGGAACCTAGCTAGCGAGTTTTGGAAGCTGAAGATGTTGGAGCGCAGCCGAAGCTGCACAGCAATCTCGGTGACAGCTGTCATCAGGATGATCGGACCGCGCGCGGATCTTCATGAAAGAGCGCGCGGGCTCGAAGCTTTCCTCACCATCACCACGTACTGAGGTAAGCTATGGTATTAAATATGGACAGTTCCCAGACTGACAATTTACATAGAAATACATATATTAACATACAGTTCAGTTCCTAACAGAAGACTGGTTCCACCCTCCCTCCCCCGTTGTTCAGCGGGATCCTGAGTTGCGGCCTTGCAATGTTCGAGGCGGAGAGTAAGTCTAAACCATCCAGTCTCAACCGGCTCTACCGGATCTTAGTGTCCGAGTCCCTCTATCTTATTTGGCGACTCCACAACAAAAGTGTTATCTCTAACGACGGCGCAGCCCCCACCGTAAAAGAGGTTCACGACTTCTGGGTATCCATGCTCAAAAAATGCCTTGAAGTTGACTGTTACCTCGCATCCTCCCCGTCGATCAATAAAAGATCTTGAATTCGTCCCGCGCTCACCCTTGACATGTGGCATAGGATGCTACTTGACAAAATCTCGCTGCCATCTGACTGGCTCCGTGAACCCCGGGTTTTAGTGGGTATCCGGACGATGTCCTCTCATCCCCTGCCATGGTCCCTAACCGGCAGCTGAGGAATAGCTAATATTGTTAACAAATTACCGCTTATTGTCGAAACTGAGTCCCACACTACGGCTCCCGCCGTGTGCCTAAACTGCATTTCCCAGTGTGACACATGAAAAATGTTGGCCTAAAAACACCTAAGGGTCCTCGACATCATAAGATGCCTGAAAGGTCACATAATATGTCACGCGCGACCTGTCACAAGCGCGTGTAGTCACGCGTCCCGTCACGAAGGGTGACGGGGAAAAGTCACGAGACCGCAACGGCAGATGCAGAGTCAGAATGAGTCAGAAATATGAAACACAATTAGCACGCACAGTTATATTAGCATGCACAGTCTAATTAATTAAGTCTTATAGCTGACAGCCTTATAATGCACAGCGCAATGACTCAGGATGAGTCAGGACCTGCAGGTATATAAGGAGGGAGACCCACAGGAATTTCCCAGCTCTCGAGCACCCCCACTTAGCATTTGTAACTTGTAGTTACATTATAACTTCTTATAGCACCTCACACTTGTCCTCTGGGCCTTCTCATCGTTAAGAGAGGTCATAAGACTACTGCAACCGCAACCGACTACCACAGACACCGCCACCGAACAAGGCTTGGCCCTTCGCCGAACCTTCCAGCGTACCTAAGCAAGCCGCCGGGCCACTTATCGATAACTGACAGATTTCACCAGAAAGGAGATTCCGGTTGGGGATTATGAACCATCCGAGAACACCTCGAATAAAGTTATTTCCAGGTACCTCGTAGGGAACATATTTTCCGCTCAACACCGGGGGTCCCCCCCTTAACTTTGATTTGGAGGTCGTGATCCCTCCACACTTACGCAACCTAGCAGGCTAACCATCGTTAGTTGTGCTATGGTTGACACCGTACCACCCCCAAAAAAAAAAAGTGCATTGTGACCACCATACCAAACTAGATGAAACAGAAGTCTCATGTCAAAAAGTTCATAATTCATGCGGATTGGGAAATGAAAATGGCTGATGTGCCGCTCACGTGCGCTTCAAAGTCGTGGGGCGAATAGTCAAAAACTACTGGATTCCGAGAACATCGGCATTAATAGAATGGCTTCAAACTCACTCAAAATCCTCTCTGTGAGTCCAATACTCCCTGCAGTGCCCCTGGTCTTCTGTCTCTCTTGTACCACCACCTCTTCGACCCCAGCTCGCACCCCAGCTCCTCTCCATGGCCCTCGCCGCCGGCTCTGCGCGCCCTCCTCTGCCCCCCTCGACCTTTGGGTGGTGGCACCCAAGCACCTTCCTTAGCATGGGCTGTGCCACAGGTGTGCCACCCAAGGGCCAAGATTGACCCTCTGCAACGAGGACCGCTGTGATGCGGACTGCGGCGCTACCGAGGGAATGGGTGTGGGTTTCGGTCGGTGGCCTGTTCGTCCTCTAGGGGGTTTGTAAGAGCGTGGTCCCTAGGGCGTCTGGCACGTTGTAGGCAGGCTTATAGGCAGTGAAAACCGCGGGTGTGTGTGTGTGCGTGGGTTGGGAGCGCGAGGCTCTTGTGGTTTTGTGTGGAAAACCGCGGTTGGCGCAGGAAAGTCGCGGTTTGCCGGGCTATGTCAGTGAAGAATACGGTGTAGAAAGTGAAGATACCTGTTCCGCTAGGACGCAATGTCGCCGATGCGCTCCTTCAGAACCTCCAAAGCCTCAGTGCTTCGACCTAATCCAATGCCTCTCCCCTTTGAACGGGGCACGTGATCGTGTCGGTGGGCGAACCAAGGGGTTCGCTCGCGAGTGACTTTGACGTCAACGGTCTCCGGTGCGGAGGGTGAGTCCGGTCGTTTGGTAGACGATTTGCTAGGGGGAAATCCGCGGTCGAACCCTTCCACTACGACACGGAAGGACCTGTGTAGGAAGAAATGTCGCGACGCGGTGCGGGGTGTGTGAGCGCGAGCCTGGTGGCTTTTCAGGCTGCGTGAGGGTGGGAGTAGAGTGCCTTGGAGGACAAGCTTTGAGATGCGAAGAAGGTGTGGTCGTGGTCAATCCTTATTGGTGTGGGTTTTAGATACACAAAGTAGTGGGGGAGAATCCTAGCCCAGGAGTGAACTACTGAAACGCCCCTCCCTTGCCTGTCCTTTATGCCTTGCTCGCACCGCCTTCTCGAGACGCGCGTCCCTCAAGATCCGCCCGCCCGAGCTTCTGGTGTTTGAGGCTGACAGCTTGAGAGCTTCTCTGTGGAGAGGAATGTCGCGGGTGAGCGACCAAGTCGCGGTTGTTCGGTGTTCGTTGGTGGTTTTCTTTGTAGTGTGGTGTTCGCGCCGTCGTTACGCGGCTAGGCGGCGCTTGGCGATCGCGATTGCGTCGGAGGAGAGCGTGGTCGAGGTGCGCCGGGGTCCCAAGGTCCGGAAACCGCGTGCTCCCGTTGCTCATGGCGCTCAAGTCGGTCGCGGATTGTGGTGGTATTCGACATGTGTCGCCCTCGTTTGTGGTGGGGCCGGCGTCGGTCGTGGTTTGTCGAGGCTCGGTCGAGAGCGTACAGTCTTGAGCGCGGGGTGTGAAAACCGTGGTTTCTGTAGAGAGCGAGATAGGGGCTGGTGGTTGGTTTCGTGGTTGTTGTGTCCTCCGTGGCGGCCGTGTGGGTGGTCGTCGGGACCGTTTCAGGGGATCGCGTGGGCATGGTTGGTACTTGTTGTGGGTGTGCGAGGAGCGGCGAAGTGGGGATCGAGTGGAATTGTCGCGACATTGCGTTGCCGGATTAGGAAACCGTGGTTGCTCGTTCGGGAAATACGGGCAGTGTCGTGTTGTGGGTGTCGTTGTGGTGGTTTCTGTGACGCTGTGCCATAGCCAGAGCACCATGGGTGCTCACACCCCCTCTCAACTTTTAAATGTCGACCATCCCTGGTCGACGAGACCATAAAAGAACCCAGCGCAGTAATCCAACCCATACTTTCCGGACCTCCTCATGGATGCCCAAGCCAGCCGCCGTCTTATCGCCACGAATGTTCAATGGCCGCTGGACCGTTTTCTTCATTCCGCCCGGCGGTCTTGCCCAATTTCTCCATGAAAATCTCCGGTTTAAGGTCTTCGTTCTGATGACTTGTCTGTTTTGCGATGGATCCGCAACCGAGACCGTGGGCAGCCTCGACCGCGAGCAACGTGCTGAGATACGCGCCCGCGTCCGCGACCTGGTGCGTCATATGGTGAGCAATATTCCTCGCGACCTCGTTGTCGGACAGGTTATGATGCCTCGCAGTTTTTCGCAGCGCAAATTCGACAAAACGAGTTCCGCGTTGCGTTGACGGCGGTGGTTGTGCCAGGGGAAGCGTCGTGGATGTTCCATATCATGCTCGTTATCTTCCACGTTATTGGTTTCGACGGGGACGA
>JARJCN010000017.1:600000-775439 GCA_029282135.1 Mycena belliarum
TGAGGCTTTCCAGTCTTGCGATATTGGGGGCTATGACCTGCTATCAGCGGGAAGAGCACAGTAGACGCAAGGGCCAGAGAGTTCAGATACACAAGAAGATGCATTTCCGATGCCGCATCTGAAGACGAGGGAAAGACTTTATATAGTCCCCAGAAGATTTGAAGGCTAGGCGTGTACGCCTGCCTCCTTCATATGCCAGCCTTGACCGAGCATCACCTTCTTAAGCCCTTGACAGAAGCCCCAAAAAACAAAATCAACAAATCGGAGTCAGAAGTCGTGAAAACTATCCGAGTTACATTTGAGACGCTGGGCCTTCCGAGTTGTACTCCATGTTGCGGTGAGCTCATACCCAACTCGCTCAAAGCTCTCTAACATGTCAGTTGCGATCAGTTTGACGGATTCGGGACTTACCATTCACGACCGCACCCCACGTTCGGGCAACTCAGGGGCTCGGCTCCCAATTACGCCCATCTCTGTTGCAGGACACTCGAAACGCACCAACCGTCAATTAGACAAAATCATACACTGAAACAGCCGCACG
This sequence comes from Mycena belliarum, assembly GCA_029282135.1. NCBI lineage: Eukaryota > Fungi > Basidiomycota > Agaricomycetes > Agaricales > Mycenaceae > Mycena > Mycena belliarum. The sequence continues at coordinate 600,542 of JARJCN010000017.1, forward strand.
TACTAGCACATCACACGATTCGCACCCTCGGACGCGAGCCGTCCCCGAGGCCGTCGCTTTCCAATGTCCAGCCAATATTGATGTCCTTGGGAGTAAAAGGGATTGTCTGATTGATCCCTACATGCCTGCTACCGATTGCGAACACGACCCGAAGTGTGTGCGCCGCAATTGGAAGCTGTCCCCCAATCGGGGCCGACTCAGTGTCTGAGACAAGTCAGTTAAGGAGCATGCGAACGGCACTCACCCATTCGGGATGCACCTGCGCACTAAGATCCTTGTAAATGGCCGTGTTCAGGCAGTCCCGCAGGCATGAAGGTAACTCGGCTCGCTGTTCATTGAGCGAGCGGCTGCACCCCGAGCGAACCAGTTTTAATGAACTCGCGCCCGAGTCCATTAGACGCGGAGGACACAACTTCGCTAGTGAGGTAGCCGCCTGGTCCTTGTGCATTCGAAATCGAAAAGGCCGACAGAACAACGACGAATTCGAGATTATTCAAATAGGAGGACAAGCATGCGAATCACTGAAGTTTGAAAGGTTGTAGGAGCATAAACCGGGATTGCTGGTCCTAGTCAAGCTAGTCAAGTCCTAAACAAAGCTTCAAACCTGCTTCTGTAAGTTCGAAATTGATCGATATCTCTGAGGCGCAAAAATCAAGTTAAGGCAAAGGGCGACGAATAAGATGTCACCGGAATCGTAATCCTGGGCATTGGGGGAGACTTTTGAAGGTGAGACCCTTGGCAGTGCAGCGCGAAACAGCAGAACTTCGCGAAGCAAGACAATATTTTATGCACCTGAGCATAAGCTGATGAAGGAGGCGGCTCGCTGTGGCCAATCCCTGGTTGAAGGTTAGAACGCCGCGAAAGGAGACGACATCTTCTGCCCTTGAAGGCAACTCGTTGCGGCCAATCCCTGAATAAAGGTCAGCCGCCCTACAACCATACCAGTCGATTGAAACTGCCGCGCCGCAATCCCGTCAGCCACATCCAGATCCTTCTCTCTTCCCACTATAAGCTGCCCCGCCCACGCACGCTCGTTCCGCTCGTTCACACCACACTCCTTCATACCACGCTCCTTTCGCCCGCACCATGCCTGTGCTGAACACCACTATCGTTGCGTCCAGCGCCACGGACAGCGCGTCGACCACCGCGAGCGCCGCATCAAACGTCTCTATCGCAGGGCACGTTTACACGCCCGCCCAGCTGCACCACTTCCTCCGCGGCGCCACCCTCATCCTCGCATTCGCGCTCTTCTCATATCTCGCGCTTGTCACCGTCCCGCGCCTCGCCGCCCGCAGAACAAAGATGGCCCGCAGCCTCCCACAGGTGTGTCTGCTCCTCGTGCCCCGTCTAGACAGCCAATGACACGATGGGCTCTCAGCAGCAGCGCACCCGGACGTCTTTGGCGACACCAGAGCACCCCTTCGCACCGCGTCTCTGCAGAACATCTGCGGCCGCAGGCACAGCCCACCGCACGAGCGCCGGCGCCCACCCCACGCAAGTGCCACGCAAATTCACGCCCGGGCCGCCGCCCACGCACTGGCGCGCCGCACCTTCCACCTGGGCTTCCGCCGAGCGCCTCCACGCTCACGCAGATGCGCTTATCGGTGCCCACCCCGCCGCCGTCCCGCTCGCCGCTCGCCACCTCCCAGCGCGCGTGCAGCCAAGCATTTTCCCGTGGATCCCTACGCGCAGGCCCACGGTCGGAGTGCCTCCAGGCCATCCGTCCGGGCTCCCGCCACTGCGTCCGCGCGCGAAGACCCTGCCGACCCAGATACAGAGTGGCAAGCTGGACAGCACCACGAGGCCGAGCGCACAGCTGAAGCCACGGCAGCGCATCGACTCCGTCTTGCTTGCGATGAGCCGGAATGGAGCGCCGGCAAACAATAAGACTCCACCAACTGCGACGAAGAAGAGGCGGGACTCGGGCCCAGAAGAGGAAAGGGGGCTAGCGGCTGCGAAAGGACTGCCTGCGACCGCGCCGGCGCGCACGCTGGGAAAGGAGAACATGAACAGCAGAGGCACGACCAAAGTCACGGAGAAAAAGCGGATACGGGTGTAAACGCACTTACCAGTCTGACCGCAAATTTCCTGAGTCCATATCGTTGGCGCATGGGAGAGATCCGTACTGTTGTAATATTTTATTCAGATTCCCGCCTGTTATTGAAGTGTTGTCCAGCATTTTCTGGGATGGCCTCTGGTTTCAGGAAAACGCTGCGTGTTCCGGGAACAAGAACCGTCTCTTTGAAGCCTTCAGCCAAATTTGATCAGGTGTATCAGAAACGAGTCGAGAAAGCACAGAAGCAGATACCGCAAACGAGCGAACGGCGAATGGCGAGATGAGTGGGAGAGGAAAAGAGCAGTGGCATCACGTGGCGGTGCACACCGCACAAATATAAAGTGACCGGACCGTCTGATCCGGAGTCGACTTGCCTCTGCCACGTCCGCGATTCGCAAGTTATATTCCTGCCTATTGTTGCATACGGACGCCGGGAACTTCTCCGGCCTCACACCCCTCTGTCAAGCTTCTGCAAGCTACTGTCAAGTTTCTTTCTGAACTTTCCGATTCGTCTGATCTGCGCTCTTCGACCGGCAAGCAAAACGTCAAAAGGCTGACGGACCACCGTTCTTCTCCCCGGAGGTTCTCGGACTGAAGCGAAGGGCAAACTCTGGCCAACTCTCCGCGGAATGGCTGTGTGAGCTACGTGGCTCCTTTGATTGCATTTGCACTTCCAATCGGACTACATGGCGCCCAGGTGGGCGGAAATACGAGTAACAAGGGACTCCTGACGGTCGAATAGATGCCCACAGGTCTCTCGACACTCGACTATACGACCGAATAGCGGTATTTTTCTTCTTCGTGAGCAAAGGTGTGTGGTACTTGACTTGCAAGAACGCGAGTAACATTGGAACAAGCGGAGGCTACTTCAAGATCATATCAACTAGGCAATCACGGCGACGGGATGGGCTCCCGTCTCCTGATAATGGAGGCGATCATCCGGAACCAATGGGTGACAGCGTAAAAACAATCGAAATCGTCGTCGACTTTGACGACTCGAGATCGGAGCTTCCGGCGACTGAGTCCACGGATGATCTCATCAAACCTGCGAACGACTTCATCCATAGTCGGGCGCAGGGCTGGATCGTCTTGAACCATGTCCTCCATCAAGGGTCTCAGGAACTCGAACCCGAGCTTTGGCGGCCGGGGCCCATAGCCTCTGCCCTGCCGCAATTGTTAACACTCAGAAGGTAATGTTGTCGACGCATACCTCCACAAAATCCGTTCTGAGCAAGTTTCCGATATAATATATGTCGGTCGGGAACGGATCGCACTCCATAGGCAGGACGCCATCTTTCATGCGGAATTCCGGCGCCGACCTGTCGCCGCCGAGAACGATTGGCTCCGGAGGACGGTGGGCACCCGGGGCATATCGCACGGAAAGACCGAAGTCTATGAGATAATATTTCACCGGGCGTTGCGTGCGTGTCAAGTGCGAAACTCGTCCTGACCAATCCCGTTTCATCCTGGTGTCTAATGGGTGGTACGGCGTGGGGAACAGCCGTGTTACGTCCATCATGATGTTCTCCGCATTGCAGTCGCTGGTTTCCCAAGTTAGATAGGTCAGTTGAAGCGGAATATTCTTATAAGGAAGTCCGGACCGGTGAACGATATTGTTTTTGTGCATGAATTGCAAGCCCTGTGAATTGACCTGAGCGATGCTCATCATACATATTCGTAACAAAGACTGACCTGGAACACCTGCCTCATAAACTCGACAGCCTCTCCGACCGTATCGAAGCGCGGTTTATCGTAGCGACAGAGCTGGGGCATGACGATGATCCGCTTCCCAGGCACGTCCGGAAAGTCAAGCACTTCAAGAATGGGCACACAGTGGTTCGCGGGATCAGACGCCTGGGGCTCTTCCGAGAACCACAGCCCGATCGGTATCTCTTCCTCATACATAGCGATGTTGATAGGCTTCAGCACAACGAACGCGCCGTCTGAGATGCGCGTCGCATCCATAACCTTGTAATTCTTGGAAAACTTCTATATCAGGGCCACGCAAGAGGATTGGTGAATGGAGGGAGGACATACAGCATTTGCCTGCGAATCTTCGAACCGCAAGTCGAACCCTAACTCGGATAGCTCCTTCCCGGCGATCCATTGGGAAGGGACCCAGTCGGGGTTGTATCTTGGACGAAGGAGATAGTCGTGCTCCTTGAGCCAGACGTAGTGGTTGCGCCAGAGGAGTTCCTCTTTCGTAAGAAGATACTCCCAGGACTGGGGCGGACTTCGAGAAGCCATGTCGACCGGACGGTCGTTGATGAGGACAGAAGTATGTAGGTCCAAGTGGCCACACTGTTTCGCTTAGGCTTGTTGTGTTGCCACACCGTAGGTCCGAGTGAACCGGTGATTAATTGGTTGCCCGCTGCCCCTCTGATCTGCATAATCTCTCGAGGCCTCTTGAGTCTTCAGGATGTCCCCATTGAACAACATATTCGATCATCTCACTCCGAGGGATACTTATATACTGGCAGGATCTTAACCTATAGCTAGTCTCTTATAAACAGACGCTACAACCAAAAATGTGCTCGTACCTCGCATGGTTGTAACTATAGCCGCCAGAAGCCGGTGCGGTGCATGCATGCTTCGCCCCCGGTTCAGCAATGGCACTGACATCGGGTCGAGACTTCCGAACGTACTGATCGGAAATTGTGAAAAGCAGAGCTGTCAATTCGGGATGAAACGAAGCCCAAGTTCAATTAACAGATTACTTACAGAAATAGAAGCGTCAAGGGCTGTAGAGCCCTAACAGGCTGTGGATAGTAGGTGTGGTGTGCCAGTGTTCGTTCAAAAAGTAAGATTAAGCTTCTCATGGGCTGCGCACTGCGGACCCAAAGCTGTAGGCGCTAAACTTCAACACCCGCGCCCAAGGCTAAGTAAGGAAGGTTAATATCGATTACTGTCATCTCAACCGGCAGGATCTTCGGCATCCCAGCGCTCAGTCCCGAATCTGAACGATGCGCCCCTCTATTGAACGCGCCAACCCTCATATTGGCCTCGTAAATTAATGTGCACAGCCTAACGACTCAACGAACTTCGGCCGCCGGCCCGAGTCAAGCCCGATCTGTGTTCCAAATTCAAACTTCTGATAGGTGATACCGCCGGATCACCTCCCGATCACCTCGGAACCGCCGGCATCCTCGGCCCAGCTATGATATTGATCCGTATTTATCAACTCACGCCCAAAATAAGGCGGCGCCAGTTCCAGCTCGGCCGCGTCAAGGGCAGAGTAGGCCCGCGGTGGTTCCTGAGGGCGTTTCGTGTGGGTTAAGATCTAGGCATCCCGCTGTCATTCGCCGGAGTGAACATGATGCATCATGTGTATGGCAGGGTGTGTACTGCGGCAGAAGCCCCGTGGAGAATGTCGGAAGGAGATGCCTGTGATTTATTCCTCGGTAAGGCCTTCAAGGACCTGCTCATGAAGTTAGGTGTTTACGACTCTGAGAGAAATATACTTTGTGGACAAGAATCATAGTACCATCTCTATCCCAGCTATGCCTGCTTCGTCGTTCATTCCAGGCGAGGCGATGCCAAGCACGATCCGGAAACTCCCGCTCTGGCGTGGCGGTACGCCATTATTGAACCCATTTTTAGCCTGAGGAGTCGGTGCAGCTGGAGTGCCGTTTGATGAGTCAGTGCAACATTGATTTGGTGGAGCAGCTTGGAGCACAGATTGAGATACCGCACCCCAGGATTCATAATGCCTCACACCCCTCGGGGTCTTGAAGCTGTTATCTTACATGTCGTGATTTTATCAAGAGCCCATGATTCCAGTTCCGCGGCGCGCGCTCAAGCGCTGACCTTTGTCAGATGGCTGGCAAGAGCCAACTCGCCAAACTGGCAAAGTGCCAGGCCCGAAGCAATTCATTCGGGAAGCGTGGTTGATTCCGCCGTTTTCCGGGGTCTCGAACGTCGGCGCGCCATGGTGTGCATGTGGTAAATGATACTGATATGCGTGCTAATTATAGTTCAACCGTGGGAAGCAGAGAAGAAAAGAAGATAGAAAGATACGGGTTTGCCTGTTTACCTTCACGGATCGCAGGAAGGACAGGTTGTGCAGCTAATATATCGTCTCGGGCTGAGAGAAAAGCGGACATACCAGGGCGAACCCTGTATTAACGGCGGAACAGGCTTATCTGTGGCAGTGTGCCGGATGGAGGTTGTCAGGGGCCCCCGGTCACCCGTGGGCGGTTGGAATGACACCCATGCCACCAGTCGGATCTGGTGTGAACTTGCGTTTATAAATATGGCGCTTCTTGCGGCGCCTCCCTCTCCCTCCCCTCCGCCAGACCTGCAATGTCTGCGACCGAGTTCGACGTCGAGAAGAAAGCGAGAGACTCCGGCGAGATCGCCTCCTCCCAGGAAGTCCCCGTTCACGATGAGAGCAACGGCCACATGCACCGCGCGCTCAAGGGGCGCCAGGTGTCCATGATAGCTATCGCGGGCACCCTTGGGACTGGACGTGCGTCACCCTGCACACTCCCCCCCTCCGTCGCTCATCTACCTGTTCTTTACAGTGTTTTTGGGCGTACGTCCCCGCACACGACCACATTTTTTTTTCGAAATAACTGATGTTTTCCGCCGCAGTCGGGCAAGGCGCTAGCCAACGGTGGCCCGGTAGGCGCGCTCCTGGGCTACACGATTGTCGGGTGTCTCGTCGGGCTCATGATGTACTCATTGGGAGAAATGATGGTGTGGGACCCGTCCGCGGGCGGCTTCATCGAGTTCTCCGCGCGCTACGTCGACCCCGCGATGGGCTTCGCCATGGGGTGGCAGTTCTGGTTCCAGGTCGTCATCAGCGCGCCCGTCGAGATCGTCGCTGGGGTACGTTCTTTCCCCGCCCCAAATAAACGGATGTACGTGCTGACGGTATTTTATGTTGCAGTCCATCGTGATCTCCTTCTGGGACACGAACGACAGCCACAAGGCGATCTACATCACCGTCATGCTCATCGGCATCATCCTCGTCAACATCGCCGGCGTCAAGTACTTCGGCGAGTTCGAGTTCGGTGCGCTTTTCAAACCTCCCCCCGCGCTATATCTCACCTTTGCCGTTCGTATCTGCGCGCAGTCTTCGCGACGATCAAGCTCGTCTCCGTCGTCGGCCTCATCCTCATGTGCCTCGTCGTCGACCTCGGCGGCGCGCCCGACCGCGATCGCCGCGGCTTCCGCTACTGGCGCGACGAGCCCTTCAACAACGACTTCTTCGGCGTCGTCCCGCCCTCCAAGGCGCGCTTCCTCGGCTTCTGGGCCGTTCTCACGCAGGCCGCGTTCTCCTGTGCGCTCCCGCTCATCTCTTAACTTAACTTGATCTATATCTGATAAACATTAATGTCGCAGACGGCGGGATGGAGGGCCTGGCGATGATCTGCCTCGAGGCGGCCAACCCGCGCGTGTCGATGCGCACCGCTGTGCGCGCAATATTTTACCGTATCGTTGGGCTCTGTGCGTCCCTTCCCTCTTTCCCCTCCTTCGTTTCCTCCCCTTCTGCTTACTCGGCGCGTGTTCGTGGACGCTGACCGCACGCACAGACGTGCTCGCGATCCTGCTCATCGGGATGTGCATCTCCCGCAGCCAGCCCACGCTGCTGCAGGCGAACGCGGAGGACACGGGCACCGCGGCCCAGTCGCCCTTCGTCATCATCATCCAGACCGCGGGCATCAAGGTGCTCGCACATATTATCAGTAAGCCCCTTCTCCGTGCTGGCTTATCTCTTGTTGCGGCCTTCTCCCCCCGCCGGCGATGTTGCGGTTTTGGCTTGGATCGGAGCTTGATGTTGGGTTTTCCCTCGTGATGTCCCGGGCACGGAAGCCAGAGCCAAAGCCATGCGGCCAGGGCGAGAGGATGATTCTGGCTTTGCCTGGTGACATTCCAGCCGTCCCAGGCCAAACTTTCTGGCTTAGCCTTAGCCCGGCTTCCGCCAAAAAGCCGCAACATCACTTATCTCTATTTTAATTTATCCCCTGCTGACGCCGTGCCCTTCCAGACGCCGTCATTCTCACCTCCGCCTTCTCCGCGGGGAACGAGTTCCTATACTCCGCCTCGCGCTCGCTCTTCATGCTCGCGCAGCAGGGCCAGGCGCCGCGCGTGCTCGCGAAGGTCACGCGCAGCGGCGTGCCGATCTACTCCCTGGCTGTGTGCAGCGCGTTCGCGTGCCTGGCTTACCTCGCGTGCGGGAAGCAGGGCGCGAACGACGCGTTCAACTGGCTCGCAAATATCACCACCCTGGGCAGCATGATCACGTGGTGGGGCGTCGCGCTGTCGCACATCCGCTGGTGTGCGTCTCCCTCCTCTCTTTTGTTCTATCTTGGGTGAAATGTAGACTGATGGGGTGGGTAGACCGCGGGATGAAGGCGCAGGGCCTGAGCCGCGACGTGCTGCCGTTCAAGTCGTGGACGCAGCCGTACGGCGCGTGGGTCGTGCTCATCTCGTTCAGCATCATCATGTTCTTCAACGGCTTCACGACGTTCATGTCGAAGCCGTTCGACTTCCAGTCGTTCATCTCGGACTACATCAACGTCCCGCTCGTGATCATCCTCTACTTCGGGTACAAGTTCACGACGAAGAGCAAGATCGTGTCGCTCGCGGAAATGGACTGCTCGTCGCACTACGTCGAGGACAGCGTCGTGGTAAGTGCTCCCATTCTCTTATCATCTAATTGGGGGGCTCACCGCTGCGCTAGTACTCGAAATACTGAGGGGATATGCCCTCCCAGCATCTTGTTGTTTTTTGGTCGTAGAAAATTACTCTGCCAGGCTGCTAGCTGGCGGCGGTTATGTATTGTACCACTCACATAATTTATGGTCCCGAGACAGAGACACACTTCTACTGGGGACATCCCGGATACAACTCCGATACAATCCGAGTTATACAATGTTGGACGCCCCTATCTTGTGGTTCAACTCGGTTGAAGTTGAACGTTAAACACGTGCTCGGGTTGTTCCGGTGCCAAGTTAGTGGTAATAGTCATCACACTCACTCCCGCAACTAATGGAGAACTTAGCCAGAAAAGCCAGCTCGCCGCTAGTCTCTCTAAGACAGACGCTATAATGATACCAGCTCGTACCTCGCTCATTATAGTCTGTTGGTTACCACGCCCTGTCAATAGGCGTCCTGCGTTATTATGTAATGATGGGGATGCACAACCAAACAACTCATTGATCTTCACGCGTCCCACCTTCATCGACGCGCATTCAGATGTTTCGATGCGGCTAACTGGCTGACCACCCCTGGGACAACATTTTTAGTCTCTGAAATTCTCCAGATGGCGCCATGGGAGATTAAGACACGTCCGAGTAGACAGGTGCTGACACATCTGCACGTGCACGGTACTCGGTCCGGTCTCCGATACAGCAAGAGGTGTTTTCCAGCGAAATAGGTGTGAAGCTCAGGATTTGGTGGCCAAAGCCAGAGGAGAAGCATATTTGCGCCAGTTGGCGCGCTCGAGCCCTCGAAAACGCGTCCCACATCTACGAGAGAAGTTGTGCGACGCGCTCTGAGGGTCGCACGTGCTTTCCCAAAATGGATGCTTATATAATAACGCAGGACGCCTATAGACAGGGCGTGGTAACCAATAGACTAGCTCGCCGCTAAGTTCACCAAGGAATTACTTGCTTCAGCTGTGGTGGGGCCATGATTATTGAGGGATACAAATGTGGGTATATGCGCATGATACAAGGGATAATGTGTGTCGGTGGTCCACCTGCGGCGCGGCGTCTCGCATTTACATCGAGAGTCGCCTCCAACTTCCAAGTCCCCATCGACGATCGTCAAATTGAACATGAACTCGAGCAGCCGATCAATAATACTACATCTCATCAGCACAAGGATTCAGAGACGAAACGAAATAAAGACGCACGACGATGCTCGGTGCGTGCCCGCGGTGCGGGAATATGATGAGGCCGTGCTGGCCATGGGACTGGTGGGCGTGGGCCGAATGAGGAGACGAGGGCGGCGGCCGGTGGTGAGAGTGGTGAGGGTGGTGCGCGTGGTGGTGGTGGTGTGGGTGGGGATGCGGATGCGGCGGCGCGTGTGCTTGGGGGTGGTGCGTTGGATGGGCCTGATGGGAAACGTGAGCCTGGTGCGGTGCCTTGGTGTGCGGGCGATGCGGCGGGTGCGCATTCCGGTGCGGCGGGGCTGCGTGGTGCGACGGCGGCGACGGCGGCGCCGAGGGCACCTGCGAGATCGACTGCGAGGGCGTCACGCTCGGCGCCGGCGCGGTCACCTGCGAGCGTGTGCCTGCGTTCGAGGGCTGGTACCGTGACGGTCCTGCGTACGAGCCGTGCACGCTGAACTGGGCGGGATATGGATGCGGGCGCGCTGTGGCGTCGCTGCCTGCGCTCGATGTCCATGGCGCGCTAAACTGCGACGCGCTTGCTGCGCTGCGCGCCCACTGCTGGGTGCGCCCGTCCGTCACGGTGAAGCGGGTGTAGGCCGAGGAGTAGTTGTATTCACTCATGAATGCAAGGGGTACAGCTGGAGCGCGAGTAGTAGATGCAGAGACTCAGATCTGGGGGCGCCGCTGGGCAGAGGGTGGCTAGCGAGGCACAGAGATTCAAATTGGGCTGCTTTTTATATGTCTTGAGTCTTCTTGGGCCCACGGGCGCGCCGCATAGAAGGCGCGCCTTGGCAGCGAGTGGGAACTTGGAAGCAAAGAAGAAGGCGCGGTTATCTGATCATCACAACTACTTTGCAACATTGCAATAGCTCCTTCGGGTAGAATCCTCAAATCCCTCTGTCCTAGTGGAAGAGATATGCACCTCGAGCTGGCGCAGAAGCATAACGGTGCTACCGTGAATCTCGGTCGATTTCTTTTCCCTTATAATTCCAACATTCGGTTGATTCTTGGTTGATTCCACGAATGCGCCACACTATTACAAAGCAATGTTGAACTGTCGGCAACCGGCCCGGGCACAGCCTGGTACAGCCCGATGATATCCACACGAGCGAAGTCGGGAAGCCACTGCCAGGCCCGAGCCGACATGCGCCCCTCCACACACCTGCGCCACACTGCCACACAGTGCCGAGTTCCAATTTACCAGGCACTGGCGATGTACATCATCCGTCTGGGACTTTTCAACCCTCTGTTGACGCCCTGACCCTTCTGGACATGCTGAGGGCCCAAATTATGACACTGCTGTCTTGTCATTGTAATAATTGAGCAAATTCAACATCCCAGCAGTGTGGGTCCCACATCAGAGTCCGCACACAATAAAATTATTATAAGAAGCGATGCAGTGCAGCTAGGACTCGGAAGTCTTCCCAGGCACAGAAGGCACGGAGGTAATTGGGGGAGATTCCAGGCCGAGTTCATACAGGCCCAGTTTACTTTGGGAGAGCTGCAGATTGATATACCTCGTCCAAGGACCAAAGATAATATTCGAGACGGCGTGATAGTCCTGATTATAATATAACTGCAGAGAACCGGGCTCTTGAGGCCTAACTTGAGGCCCGAGGGTTCAAACGTTCGAAGGCCGTTTCAGCCACAGCGATGCAGCTGCAGCTTCGTTATCGACGAGCCAGCTGCCCAACACCTGCCTGGCCCGGGCATCGGAATGAGTATTAGTCATTATTGGGACGGGGAGATTCAGTAAAGTCCGGAGACCAGGCAAATCTCGGACGCTTCACGGAAGCAAGGGCGTCTCGAGCTCGGACGCGGACATGCATATCCGTAGAGGCTTGGTCCCCGCTGCCAGATGCACGGAGAACGAGTTCCGAGTCGTCCGTGATCGCGTGAACGCCGGTCAAGAACGTTTGGGGAGACAGAGTGTGGGACCCGCGCAAGGGAATCTTCAGCGAGCTGCGGAGCTGCGGGATGGGTCGGACTCGAGCGAGGAGAGGGATGGCCACGCCGAGACGCCGAAAAGCCGTGTTGGATGCGTAGCCTTTCGAAGAGATGGTGGCGAACAAACGACCGGGACCCGCTGGATCGCACCGAGACGAGCTTCCGAGAGAAGACAATCGCGCCCTCCGAGTCAGAAAGAAAAGACCGTATGTATTGCGGGTGGGTATCCTGCTGGTAGCAGCCACGCTCCGGAATTAGGTATGTAGCTGGAAAGTAAAATGCGCACGTCCGAACGTCCCGTGGGCCTGATAGTCCTCGTCCCCTCTCCCTTCCCTTCCATCGTCTCGCCCGGCTACTTGCGCGCCGTCTCGCCCGATTACTTGCGTGTCCCCTTCTTCGCCTTCTTGCCCGCGCCCTTCCTCTTCCCGCCCTTCTTCTTCGCGGCCGTCGCGGCCGTCGCCTGCACCTTCGGCACGGGCGTCGCCGTGCTCGTCGGCCCCGCGCCACGCACACGCAGGCGCCCGTCCTTGAGCGTCTCAGTCACGATCGGCGACGCCGCGGGGCGGTACTTGTACTGCTTCGAGTACCTGGTGCCCCCGTCAGCTCGGCCTGCCCGCAGAGAAACGGGCAAAAAAGAGAAAGAGGCGCACCGGTTCGCATGCACGACGACGGGCGCGCGCGGGCCCTTGATCTGGAAGGCGAGCCAGAAGAGGAAGACGATCGCGCCGAGCAGCGCTGCGCGCTTCCACGCGCTCGGCGGCTGGCGCTCGAAGCGCGGGTCGGACGGCGGCGGGAACGTGTCGCCCTCCTGCTCCGAGTCGGCCCCTCCCCCTCGCGCTGCTGCGGCGGCGCGTTCCCCTGGCAACACCTCGTCGGCGTCGGACTCGTCCTCGGAGGAGGCGGCGAGCAGGGCGTGCGCCTCGTCGGGCGCGGTGGGCAGCGGCGTGTACTTTGCCGTCGACTTGGGCTTGGACATGGCGGCTGGTGATGACGAGCGGAGATAGAGCGTTGCTTGGCGGCGGCGCGGAAAAGTAACAAGGACAACTCGAAGCTGGCACAGCCGCAGGGCCGCAGTGTCCGCAGTCCTGGCTGAGTCCACAGCCACTGCTGCTTCTTGACTGCTTCTCTCAGAACCACGATCAAGCAACATGCGCGCATCTGTAGGCCGACCTGGGAAGCTCTATCGGGGTCGGCGCCGTCCTCTCCTTGTCCATCCCCACTGCCCGTCCAGGAGATCGTCTTCAAGATTCTTGACAACTGGTCTTCGGTACTAAGTACTATCCTTGCAAGCTCAGACGCTGAGCCATCGGCCCCGATTTGGGCGCAGCCTCCGGTTGCGGCGGACACACTTCAAGCCTTCGTGTTCGCAATCGGCAGCACTACCAACGAGGTAGCTGTCGATCAAGTGCCAGCCCCGTGAAGCTCAACCAAGGGATGGTCCGAAATCTTGCCTCAAAAAGCCACTCACTGCGCGCGATCTTGGCCTCGATAAGCCACTATCGACAAGGGTTGTATAGGTTGCCGCACTGACTCGAATTTAATCTTTAGCCGAAAATACCAGCGAAATCCGATTATTCGTCTGCACTTCCTGAGCCTCCGTCTGTGATACACTGTCAGTTGTGAGCACATTTATCTTCGGTACAAATGTGATGTGCGAGCTGAAACCACTCACTTGATAGGTTTTGTCCCTGGTCCCGCTCAAAAAGCCACTCGACGGACAAACCTCGCCTAAAACCTTCCTTGAAGAAGCCAACGTCAAGTCGGATTCGCAGAACCAACCATGTGGTGCTCAATCTAGACGGTATACCATCATGTTTACTCCAAAGGACATCGATATTGGCTGGACATAGGAAGGCGTCGGCCTCGGTAGGTAGGTAGGTAGGTAGAATTACACGGCACGGTTCGGAGACTGCTCGCGACCGGGACGCGAATCGTGTGATGCGCTAGTACGTGGGGCTGTTTCAGTATATGCTTTCCTCTGATTGACGATATTCCAGCGACGCTTGGTGCGTTTCGAGTGCCCTGCCTGCCGAACGGGCCACAGAGATGGGCGTAATTAGGAGAGCACCTTGAGTTGCCCGAACGTGGGTGCGGTCGTGAATGGTAAGTCCCGACTTCGTCAAACTGATCGCAACTGACATATCAGGGAGCTCTGAGCGAGTTAGACATATACTTACCGCAACATGGAGCGCAAATCGGAAGGCTCAGCGTCTCAACATCAATTCGGACCGTTCAACGGCGAGACTAATGAGACCGATCCGGTATGCCCATTGCACGCGGACATTTTCACGACTTCTGACCCCAGTTTGTTGGATTTTGTTCTTTTACGGTCCTCACTAGGTTCTCACAAAGGGCCCAGAAGACGATGCTCGGTTAACGCTGACATCAATCAAGAGGCAGGCGTACACGCCTAGCCTTCAAATCTTCTGGGGACTATAAAGTCTTTCCCTCGTCTTCAGATGCGGCATCGGAAATGCATCTTCTTGTGTATCTGAACTCTCTTGCCCTTGCGTCTACTGTGCTCTTCCCGCTGATAGCAGGTCATAGCCCCAAATACCGCAAGACTGGAAAGCCTCATTCCCGCCCGCATATACTTCATCCTACCGTCCATCCGGCTGTCGATAGAACCGACCCGCAACATCTACGAGCCGCGACTGGACTATCGCTCCATTACCATGATCCCCATGGTGGATATTCTGCTTTGTATCTGCCACTTCAACTGACGAAACGTGCCAGCGGCTTTCCCTCGCATCCGCAGTTTCGCGTCCGTACACATCTCGGAGTTCATGCATCCCGCCGTCGCGCTCGAGCACTCTGCGCACATCGTCGAGACCATCTGCGACTCCAACGCCAGCACTATCACGGTCCAGTTCCGGAATCGCGACGCGTGGGCCGTCGCGAAGGACGACTGGAAGACGCACCCTAGCGCGTTTCTCCTCGCGTTTTCGGATTCCTGCGGCCTCGGCCGCGAGTCGAGCGAACGGAGCATCCACCGGGTCCGCAATATGACCACGTCGTGGGGAAAGATGGAGATAACGTTCGACATGACGGAGACGCCGCTCAAGGATGCCATACATCCAGACCGAGAGGTTGAAATCGTGATCAACACTTTCGAGGTGCACGACCCGCGTCCCGGTGTGACGAACGACCGATCGCGTCTTCGCCGCCGTGATGCGACGAGGCGTGGAAATGACCCAGAAGGCGATGGACAACCTCCACCCGGCGCTCAGCCCGATCAAAGCGGTGCCCAACAGGATACGGACGGTACCTGTAACGTCGCACTGGTGCTGGGCATCTCTCTGATTAGCATGCAGGTAGCGCTGATGGAGGACCAGCCGCGCCGATGGAATCCGGTGGGTATCTTTACACAATCCACCTACATACTTTCTCAGCCTTTCAGGTGCGGCGCAGAGCACCGGGGAGCAACAAAGCGACGACGCAGATGATTCACTTGTGGACGATTACAATGCACTTTTTGGTGACGACGACGACGACGACGACGACGACGACGACATCTACGACTCGATTTATGACGCAGATGGCTATATCGACTACGAGGCGATCGCGAACATATCTGACTCGTGGTACAACATTTCCAACACGGACGGGACTGTTGATGTTTCGGCGTACGAACACTTCGACCTAGACGATGGCTTCGACGAAACTGATGAAGACATTCCGGGGTTCGATCCCTTAGAAGTCTTGTACAGTACCGACAAGGGCAATCTTGGAAGGCGAGGGAAATGTAAACTCAGTTGGAATCCCTTTGCCATGCTCAGGGGCTGCATCCTGCTCCCGGTACGCCATGACACTTGATTGGGTGGAGATCGGTCACTGATACTGCTGAGATGTTCTAGATCCTGAAAGCTGTGGGGAGTTTTGTTGATACTGTAGCATCAGTAATCGAGAGACTAGTCATCTTGAGTTGGCTCCCCATCGAAATTATGTGTGCCAGACCTGACTTCACGTCCACAGACATAGTATCTGTATACAAATTGCTCGAAGCGGTGATCACCATCGTTGCGGCGGTGCTCTCCGAGAGAGGTTATACTCCCTCTGGAGAGGTCACATTTGACACGAATATCACGCTTCCGATGAAAAATACGGAAGACTTCGGATATGCGTACTATCTGGCTGGAACAGGCCCGCTGTCTGGTGTCGGATATAGCAAGGGTGACCATAGTGTCTCGGGCAACCTAAGTTCATTTTGTGGTCCATTCCTCCTCATTGGCGCTGAAGCTGATTTTAGCCGCTTATTGTGTTGGATGTCGCATAGGTGGGAGTATTTCAGCGCTCCGATTCCCTACCTCTGACTCATCCTGATAGACGGAGTAAATTCAACTCTTGTGGCCCCATTGACATGACCCTGATTTTGTTTCACCAGTTCTTCAAATATCAATCCAAGTTTCGCTTCACATTCAGCAAGGGCTTCACAAATGCCGAGGTTGAGCTGGTCAACGGCCGGTTAGACTTTTCTGCTGGCATTGGTATCCTTTTCGACTGTTAGTAGCCTCTCGATCTCGGCTTTCTCCAACTGAACTGTGTGAAAGTGACGTTGTCGGGCACACTAGCAGAGAAGAAGTTTCCAACCATACCTCTGAGGTTAGCAGGACCCTCAATGTCTGAACCATCAATTTTTCACGCTCATTCAGCCCCCTCACAATCCCTGGGGTCATCACCGTTGGGCCATTGATCCAAGTAACAGCGGGTATCGCATACCAGCTCAACGCAAAGGGGAAATTTCTAGCGCGTAACAACATTGGATGGTCAGAAATGACGGCCAAGATCGACATGCTCAACGGCGCGAACTCCTTCATAGGAGAATGGAAACCTACAACACCTGTGCCAGTCGTCAGCCTCGAGCTCGAGGGGTCTGCGTCGATCGGCCCTTTTGTTGCTGCAGGCCTCAAATTCGGTGTAGATATTCTCAACGGAAAGCTGACGGTCGCGGCCGGACTCGAAGTCAAGGCATCCCTCCCTGTCGGGATCTCGGCGTCTATCCAGGCTGGGACCGGGATGGACACTCAATTCGTGGGATGCCAAGGGTTCAATGTGACACTCAAAACGAAGATCGAGATTTATGTGCTGCTAGAACTAGGGTCCTGCACGAACCAAGGGTCCTGCACGAAACAGTACAACCTTACCGAACCGATCGAGCTCCCCATCGTCGACGAGTGTATCCAGTACGAGCTTCCGTTGCATCGGACCATCACCGTGACAGCCCTGACCGGTACCCAGGATTTCAACAGCAAAGACTACAGTATGAACAAACTTGTTCCAGACGTACCCCCGCCCATTCTGGATGCGTATCATCCGGGCCAGGTCAATCGGCTTGTTACCGCCCAATACGAAGGAGGGAAAACCCTGCAGCTAATTTGGCTCCCTGTACCCAACGATAACATCTACGCCCTCCCTCCGCTCGACAAAGCTGAAGATGCCAGATATGTCATCAACCGGTTGTTCATCGGCTCAAGCAATGTCTCAGATACCAAAGCAACGGCGGGGTCGTATGATAATCGTGTCTTCTACTACGACAGTGAATCATCGGTGCGGTCTGTCAAGCCAGCTGCAGGACCGATGGGCTTTTCAGGATCCATCGGCTCGTACGTGCCTCTGCGGTTAGCATCGGCTGAGTTCGTTCCGGTTGGCGCCAAGGTGGTGTGCGTGGTACACTCCCCTCGCCAAACAAGACTGACATGCAGGTGCAGGGCGTTGAGAATGGACACGGATGACAATGCGAACGGACCGCCCTTTGTGGGTATTGTCGGGACATCAACGAGGAAAACCACAATCGAGAAGTACATCTATCCCGTGGTGTGCTTCTACAAGAGTTCGAAAAGGCCTGCGCAGTTGTTTGCTGTGGAAACTTTCGCGAACTCCAGCATAGCGATAGTCATCGACCTCCTCCCATTTTCTAACAGGATCTACTCAGGTGAAGCGTTCAGGAGATGCTACTATGTGCGGTTCTCGATTACATAGGACCACCATATCTTTGGAGCTGTTACGTTTTACTTTTCTATACCCGGGCCTCTACGTCGAACCCATCCTTCAAGTTGTGCTCGGGCTCTCCAATTCCCATACTGTCCTTGTTACTCACGCGCGCGATGTTAATTTTCATGCGATCTCCAGGGTGTGATATTGTGAGGGCGGCAAACTGCATCGCAATAAACTCGGTCTGCAAACTTTTCAACACGGACCAACACAGGATTTGAAACTTATCCTCCTGTCAATCTGTCATATATCTGACACGTCACGTGCTGCTAACCCTGGGTACGTGGCACTGGCACGATCACCTCTCGGAGTCCTGCGCGCTCATCCTGGAGTCGTCCATGCAAATGCTTCTCTTGGTGGATCTCAACGCCGACCTGCGCGCTCCGCTACTCGGCGGGCTCTTGGCTCCACCTTCCCGCACTGACGCGCTCACGGTCACCTTTCGAAGGTCCACCACTGGGGTCTGGCAGCGAGGACGTGAAGAGTTCACGCGACCTCGCAGAAAGTGCTCTGCGGCCACTTTAGGACCCGACCTCCTTCCTTGTCGTGCCTACAATTTGACACTACTGCAGGCGGTGCGCGAGGAGAGGTGTCCTTAGATCGACGCGTCCGTTTGACATCTGCTAGCCACTAGTAGCAGGACCCAGGTCTCCGACTCGCTTCCTCCATCCACACTAAGGAGCGAGCGGGAGCCGCCTCGATGCGCTCTTCTCTCTGCGGTCACTCTTCCAGTTGTGGCTCTGAGTCTCCGCCCCGACTCGCCCGCGTAGCAAATTCACAAACGCACAACCCCAACGCAAAACGCACGGCGCATCGGGGAACGGCTGGCCCCGCGGTCACGGTATCTGCATCCATCCTCATCCTCATCCTTATCCCTATCCTTATTCTCATCATCCTCATCCACCCTCCTCCGCCGATCTCGACCCCCTCGCTGCCGTTCTGTTGCGTCCTGCGTCTCTGCGTCTCGCGTCATGCACCACCGCGCCAGCGCCCCTCCGCGGCCCGCTTCCGCCCGCCTCCCGACGCCCGACGCCCAGAGCCGCCGCTTGACCGCCCGACCGGCCGAGCCCAAGCGCGCGACGGCCCCTCCTCACACCCGCTGCGCTCCGGCTCCCCACAGACCAGGCCCAGCCCCTCGTGCCACAGTCCCGCGTCCTTCGTCCCCCGGGTCGATTTGTCCTCAAGGTACAACAATATACCCTACCCTTACTGCGCCCTGTCCAACCCCCGTGGACGTGGGTATTCCCCGGAAAATTGTGGGCGGCATGACTCTGTGTGCCTTCCCCTTGTGTCGTACATCGTGATCAACCCCCTCAGTGCTGTTTGGTCATTGGCTGGAACTGACCCCCCGCTAGAAAGTACTGCCCGCAGGCTCTGAATCGTCTGAACATCGTGCGTCATGGACGCGCTATATACTACTATGGGAGCTTTTCTACTTGCGGGGAGCGTGACTTTCCCATCCGAGTTTTGTGTTAGCTCCATATTGCCCGCAGGCTGATCGTCGCAACATCATGGACGTACTCTAGGAGAAGTTCTTTTCTTTCCTTGGACGGCCGTACCGGTGAGGTCAAATTTTATGTCGTTTCGTAATTGACTCTATATCGCCTGCAGGCTGTCCAATTCGCTCTAGATCTGTAAGTTGAATCCTAATTCGTCGCAACACGAACATAGGCGAGCTCGTTGTCCCAGTCCGTGGGGAGCGTGGCTTCTCCGTCGTTTCGTAATTGGCCAGTGCAGAGTGCTAGTGAGGCTCCCATCGCCCGCCGATTCCGGTTCACCCGTCGCGACACGGAGCTTATCTCTCGCGAACGTGGCAGCGCGATGTGTGTTTCTTTACGTCCGTTCGTAACTGGGTGAGGCTCCCTCGCCCGCAGCTCCCCGATTCACTTCGAATTACGACGCTTGTAGGATGAAAGTTCGACGTTGAAGCGTCGCGACGTGGACTTAGGGGAGCCCTTTCCCAGTGGTGAGCGTTACTTTCCCGTCGTTCCGTCATTGGCTGAGGCTTCCATCGCCGAAGGCTGCGCGCGCAGATTCCGGTTCACCCGTCGCAACATGGAGCTCAGTTGCCGGGGGCAGCGCGATGCCAGTGCGTGATCTTATACTCGGTTGGTGTCAATGATTGGCTCCCGTAACTCGTTGCCCACAGGCTGCGCCCATTCGCTCTGTATATTGAATCCTGATTCGTCGCAACATGGACGTAGGGGAGCCCTTTCCCCAGTGGTGAGCGTTATTTTTCGGTGGTTCCGTCATTGGCTGAGGCTCCCATCGCCCGCAGGCTGGGGCTGCGCCGATTCCGACTCACCCGTCGCAACACGGGGCTTATTATCCTCCGGGAGCGGGGAGCGGGATGCGTTTCCCCCGCCGTTCGGTGGTTGCCTCAGAGGTAGAAAAAAAGACCAAGTTTAATGACATCTGTGCCGTTTGGAATCCGAATCGTGGTTTAAATCTTCACTGGTACATACAATTCGACCTCGAGAAGTCAACAGTGTACGGACTGTCAGAACACTGGTATAAGCCGTCATGTATCAGACACGATCTGGGATCTGGGCCTTCGAGCTCAAATATAAAGGATCCGATACTACGGCCGCAAATGGTTCCACCAACATACAATTGTATCTTCTAATTACATGGATCCATACATTCCAGTATTACAGCTTGGGTTGATAGCAGCGTTGCGCTGAATCATGGAAACCGCGGCACGACCTCCGCCTTGATGAACTCCTCCAAAGTCCCGAACTTCACGCCCAGTGCGACCAAGGCGGGGTTCGGCACCGGCGTATCGGCGTACATGTCTATCTTTGCCTGATATTCGAACTACGAGCGAGGTGGTCCGGCTGAGTAACTCAGGGGAGCGTGCAGGAGAGGTACATACCGTCTCGTCCGCCTCCTTCAACCCGGATGTCGGGAGCGTCGTGAAAGTCACCTCCTTGTTGATCGCTGCCAGGCGCGGAAGGTATCAGTTTGGGGCTATGCCCTATGGCGAGGCAGGCATGCACGCACCGGCGGCAATCGCCTTGGTGAGCTGGGAGTACGTGAACTTCATGCTGATCACGGGGAAGCTCGAGCCCAGGATGCCCTTCGACGGGTCGGTGTAGTTGGAGAGGAGCGCCACAGCAGCGGCGCCGAGATCATGCGAGACCCAGGTGGCGGACTGGATGTGCTCCGCCTTGAATATGGGCATGGGGAAGGTGTACCCCGTCTCCGTCTTCTTTAGCGCGCCGAGTCTGCCGCGCAGCACCTTGGAGTGAGGGACACGATGACAGTGAGCGATGAGCTAGCGCACTTGGAGATATTCTCGGCGAACCAACCAGTGAGGAGCATGGCGTGGGGTACGCCCGAGGCGCGGAGGTAGTCTTCAATGATTGTCTTATCTATTCCACGGAGTTCAGCAACGGTGGGAGCGGCCAGAAACTTTTAACCTACTGTCAATGTGGTAGATGTTCGTATACAGTCCCTTCGACATCTCCGTCGCATTTGGCAGAGAGCTAGAATCAAAAATCAGTATCTGAGACTCGGAGTGCCGCGTCGGTCTCGCATACACACCTCCACATGAAGAACTTCACCCCCTCCGCTTTTGCGGCATCGACAAGGTTCTTTCCCTGCGTAATCTCGCCTTTCCCTTTAGGGTCAGCGGGGAAGATTTCGGGATCCCAGAAGTTCGTGACCTGGATCGATAGCAAAATCAGAGCTAGTGAAGCAACAGATTCAGAGCTGCGTACCCCAAACACCGCTTCGCTCCTGCGGATGGCAGCCTTGAGCGAATCGACATCGAATAGATTTGCTTTGACGACCTCAACGCCCTTGGCAATGAGCGCCTTGCTTTCGTCGGACTCCAGGCTCCGCGAGACGGCGCGCGGCGTGTATTTCCCGTCGGCGAGCACAGCCCTGAGCACGGCGGAGCCTGGATTGCGCCCGATCTCGGAGAATCTAGTTGTGAGCGGTGGAATCTAGACGTACCCTGGCTCCCGGTTGCACCGAAGATGGTGATGATGGGCATATTTCTGGTTTTGGTGTTGAAGGGGGTTGGAGGAGACGGATGAATGCCCAGCAACTTATAGCATACCTCGCGGCGGGGTCATTAGGCTGACACGGACGAGGAATATCATTCCGAATATGCCCGGAACCGGAAAGTTCGCTGGCGGCCATTGGCAGATGATGACGGACGTTGTATGACGATGTTTTCAAAGATTAGATACCGTTTCCCGCCAATCATCAGCGGATTTCGCCGGCCCGCCGCCTCACATCCCACCGTTGAATTATGTAGAAGTTAACAGTCTCCTCGTATCTGTCATCCTTTGGAAGATAACTGAGACACAAATAATGGGACGAGACAGCTCATATAATTGAGGCGGATCAACAGGGGCCCGAGGGAACAAAAAATCTTCTCGTAAAACAGTGAAATCCAACATCTCAACCTGACCCATCAGAAAAAAGCTTAAGACCATCATGATCAACTTGAGAAACTCCTCGTGCGGGACAGCGGCCCATAGTCATTACCCGGGACGACTATGGCTGATGCATATCTTGTCATTGACAAATTTCTAGCACCTGCCATAAACGCTCAGAATTTTTAGGCGGCGTACATACACGGATCCCTATATTCCAGTATTACAGCTTAACTTTGTGACCGTTGCGCTGAATCATGCAAATCGCGGCACGACCTCCGCCTTGATGAACTCCTCCAAAGTCCCGAACTTCACGCCCAGTGCGACCAAGGCGGGGTTCGGCACCGGCGTATCGTTGTACATGCCTATCTTTGCCTGATATTTGCACTGCGAACGAGGTGGTCAGGCTGAGTATCTCAGGGCAGCGTGCAGGAGAGGTATTTACCATCTCATCCAACTCCTCCATCCCGGATGTCGGGAGCGACGTGAAAGTCACCTCCTTGTTGATCGCTGCCCGGCGCGGAAGGTATCAGTCTGGTGCTATGCCCTATGGCGAGGCAGGCATGCACGCACCAGCGGCAATCCCCTGAGCAAGTTGGAGGTACGTGAACTTCATGCTGACCACGGGGAAGCTCGAGCCCAGGATGCCCTTCGACGGGTCGGTGTAGTTGGAGAGGAGCGCCAAAGCAGCGACGCCGAGGTCATGTGAGACCCAGGTGACGGACTGTGTGTCCTCCGCCTCGAATATCGGTATGGGGAGGGTGTACCCCGTCTCCGTCTTCTTTAGCACGTCGAAACTGCCGCGCATCACCTTGGAGTGAGTGTCACGATGTCAGTGAACAATGGGCTCGCGCACGTGTAGACATTTTCGGCGAACCACCCAGTGAGGAGGACGGTGTGGGGTACGCCCGAGGCGCGGAGGTAGTCCTCGATAGCTGCCTTGTCTGTTCCACGGAGTTAGCAACTTTGGGAGCGGCCAGAAGCGTTGAACCTACTATCAAGGTGGTAGATGTGTGTGTACAGTCCCTTCGACTCCTTCGTCACATTTGGCAGAGAGCTAGAATTGAATTCAGTATCAGAGAGCGCCGTGTCTGGTTCGCATACACACCTCCACATGAAGAACTTCACCCCCTCCGCCTTCGCGGCATCGACAAGGTTCTTTCCCTGAGTGATCTCACCTTTTCCTTTAGGGTCAGCGGGGAAGACAGTGGGATCCCAGAAGTTCGTGACCTGGATCGATTGCAAAATCAGGTTCGGAAGCTGGGGAAGCTACAGATCTAGAGCTGCGTACCCCAAACACCGCTTCGCTCCCGCGCATGGCAGCCTTGAGCGAATCGACATCGTACAGATCTGCTTTGACGACCTCAACGCCCTTGGCGATGAGCGCCTTGCTTTTGTCGGACTCCAGGCTCCGCGAGACGGCGCGCGGCGTGTATTTCCCGTCGGCGAGCACAGATTTAAGCACAGCGGAGCCTGGATCACGCCCAATCCTGAGAATCTAGTTGAGAGTGGTGGAATCCAGCGTACCCTGGGTCCCGGTTGCCCCGAAGATGGTGATGATGGGCATATTTCTTGGATAGGTTTCGATGTTGAAGGGGGGTTGGGGGAGACGGATGGAGGCCTAGCAATACTTATAACATTCCTCACGACCGGGTCATTGGATGGCTGACACGAATTTGTCAGTAGGAAGAAGGGTGTTCCGTAGATCTTGGCAACACAGGCCCGGCCAGCCGGCGGACTCCGAGTAGGCACTAATCGGCGAAATAGCCAAGCCGTAAGAGTTATTTGTAATATTTAATGCCAAATCTTATCTCTGGCCCGCACCCGGGGCTCAACGATCCTACACATCGTCTGCGCCTGATTACCCAGGTTCACAATAAAGTGTCCCCGGTATAATCCGACGGCACACTGAAAGAAGGAGAGGGAAATTGTCAGTCCAACAATCTTATCTCATCGGATGGCCGCAAGATGGCCGCCCACAGTTTTCAGATCACTCTAGATATTCCAAAGATAATCGATCACTCTGAGAGTCTCAGACTTCGAAAGCCCGTTTGCACGCACACCGACGGATCACCTTTAGCCATTTTAGTTGGTTATCCACACTTCAAGTTAGTCTCCGGCCAATGTCTGTCAAGGGAGACTGGGTGTCGACAGGAGGTGTTCGAGAAGAAGCTTACAGCCTCGTTGTGCTGATGCAGGCTGATGCTCTAAGGCTCCAACCATCTGATTTCCATTCAAAGGCTGGATCGCACACAAACGGAAACGGTCACAAACCGTTTTAAAACCGTTTGAAAATTGGTAACAGTTATTCTTTCACTGTTTTTCAACAGGAGGTATTGTGCAAATGTTCTTGGGAATCGGTGTCGACAGGAGGTGGTCGAGAAGAAGCTTACAGCCTCGTTGTGCGGAGGCTGAGTGAGCGAATAAGTCTTGGTGTGTACCGTGGAACGTGGTGCATGTATGGCACATGTCCGTCGATATGAAGCAGCCGTGCTCAGGCTGTAGCCATCTGTTATCATCTGTAGGGGCCCGGGCGAAACGTAACGCGGGACGGCCGGATCGTTGCGGTTCAACCGTAACAGGAAACGGCGGGCCCGTCGTTTCACCAAAGGATCGTGACAAGGATAGGGGGTTTTCTCTGGAAGCAATTTCAGCCTAGATTGCTCTAATCCTCAAGGGAAGCATAACGGACGGGGTGTATATATGGTTTCTGTCACGTTCCCAAGGTCGGCTTACCCTACAGATGGCTACAGTAAGGTGGACTCAAGTTTGGTCTGGTATGCTTACGAATCTACGATCCCAGTGCCTCCTCGTGTTCATCGGCCTCCTTTGGAAAATCACCTGAGATATGAATAATCGGTTCATCTCATTGAGACGGCTCACCAGGGGCCCTGTCAGGAAAAAAAAACATTCTCGCAAGATAGTGAAATCGAACATCTCAACCTCGATCACGTGACGCATCAGAAAAAACTGAACCTCAACTTCAACTTGAACTTGGGAAACCCGCCGCGGACCCTCGTGCGGGAAGACGGCCCATAGTCATTCCCCGTGATGACTAGTCGAAGACACGGCTCATGCATATCTTCTTCTCATCGACAAATTTTCAGCACCTGCTACAAGTAAACGCTCAGAATTTTGAGGCGGCGTAGGTAGGACCGAAAAACCAACGAGCCTAGCCTAATAGATATTCGGGATGTCTATATCAGACTCGGTGCACATCTCATTCGCGCAAGTGACACCCCACACCTGACGCGTCGGCGCGCGAACAGCAAATGGATGATACACGAAGGAACCGATGCAAGCAAGGCATAGCAATACAGATAAATTCAATAAACTACAGCGGGTATAGGTATCGGTCTACGATACGAACGCGACTCGGGTCTCGAATGCATGCCCCAGGTGGGTGCATGTGGTATGGCGTAGCGTACGGGTATGCGGGCGGCGCGCGCGGCGCGCCGGACAAATTAAGGAGCGGGATTAGCACGCAGGCGGGTCAGCGGCGATGCGCACAGGCGAAGAAGAACGAAAGACGAAAGCGAAAGCGAAAGCGAAGGGGTATAGTCTGAGAGGCGGGCTAAGACGCGGCGGCGGGGAGCGCGTACCCGCTGTCGTCGGGCGGCGGCTCGAGCCCCGCGGCGCGGCAGTGCGCCGCGAGGCGCTTCTGCAGCGCGGCGCACTGCTGCCGGATCACTGGCAAGGAAAGGCGCGGGATCAGTGGGGGTGTGGGTGGGATTGAGTAGGGGAAGGGCGGAGAGGGACGCACGCGGGCAGGGCCAGAGCGCGTTGAGGACGGCGAGCGGGACGAGGAGGCCCTTCGCGAGCTCGAGCACGGCGTGCAGCGCCATGTCGCCCTCCCACAGGAGCAGACAGCTGTGCGGGCCAGCGTCAGCGAACACGGGGTTGAGATAAAATGGAGGGGCCGTACATGGCGAGCTGGTGGGCGAACCACGGGACGGTGAAGGGGCGCTGCGTCAGCTGCGCGCCGCGCGGGTCGCCGAGGTACTGGATGGAGTGCGTGACTTGGCGGACGACGGCGGACTGGTACTGGACTGTTGAACGGAGAGAAAGCGCGTCAGGCGCTCAGCGGCTGGTGCGGAAAGGCGGGTACGCACTCCACTCCTCGGCCTGGCGGCGGTTGAACAGCGGGCCGGGGTGCGTCCCGGGCGAGAGGCCCTGCAACCTACGGCAAAGTCAGCGCGCCGCACGTAGCCCAAATCCATATATGGAACGCCACGCACCCCCTCAACACCTTCGTGATGATCATCTGCGCGCTACACAGCCGCGTCAGCTCCCTGTCCTCTCCAAAAGAAAACAGAAAGCGGATCCGGCTTACTTGTACACATGCTCGCGCGCGCGGTACGCCACCGGCGCGTGCAGGCCGCACGTGTGCGCGTCGAGCGCGTCCTGCACCGCGAGCGCGTCGTGCCACGCGTCCTGCAGCGCCTCCGCCTGCGCCTCGCGCGCCGCGCGCGTGGCCGCCGCCTGCACCGCGACGTTCCCGCAGAAGTTCGCCAGGAGCATCGCGCGGCAGCACAGCGCCCACACCGCGTTCTTCCTTTCCCGCTCCCCCTCCCCCGCCCCGCCGCTGCGCTCGCGCGTATAAACCTCGTTCGGGAACAGCAGCGCGTACTACCCACATCCCGAAATCAGCCGCGCCATCGGAAGTGATACTAAAAGGAAGAGAAACGACGACGCACGTTCGCAGGCTCGCACATCGCCCACGCGGCCCCGCCATCAGGCCGCCCCAGCGCCATGCACTCCGCGCGCCACCCCGTCGCGACGCCCAGCGCGCCCCAGCACAGCCTGCGCACCTCCTCCGCGCGCACCGCGCGCGCGTCCCACGCGGGGTCCCACGGGAGCTCGCCCGTGCCCGTGCCCGCCGCGCCGCCCGGGCTGCCCGGCGGGAGGCACGCGCAGCATGTCGGGGGGGCGGACGGGGAGCGCGCGGGTGGGGAGGTGGGGGCGGAGGCGGGGGACGAGAGGGACGAAGAAGGGACGGGGAGGGGGGCGGGGGCAGGGACGTACACGGACGGCGCGGCGCCGCGCGCGAAGCGGCACACGCCCGGCGCGCGCGCGTCCGCGCTCGTGAGGCGCAGCCCGCTGAGCACGGCGTCGAGGCGCGCGAGCGCGGCGGCGAGGCGGTCGGGGTGGTACGCGGGGTGCGCGGAGGCTTCGTAGAGCGCGAGGAGCTGTGTCGCGCGTGGTCAGTTTCAGCACGTGTATGGTGAGAGGAGGGAGGAGGGAAGGAGGGCAGCAAGAAGAGACGCACCAGCGCCGCGCCCCCCAGGCCCACGCCCACGCCCTCCCAGCCCTCCTCTCCCCCTCCGCCTCCTCCTACTCCTTCACCCATGCCCTCCCTTCCTCCTCCTATCCTGTTTTCCCCGTCCACGCCGAACCCCATGCCCAGCGCGCCCCACGCCCCCTCCAGCGCGCCCTCCGCCGCCTCCCGCAGCCCCGCCGCGCGCGCGCGCCCCTCCGCGCCCCGCCCCCCGCTGATCCCACTGATCCCACCGCCGCTAACCCCACTAACCCCTCCCCCTCCCCCGCCCGCACCCCCTCCCGCGCCCGCGGCCGCACCCGCGCCCCCGCCCGCACCGGCGTCGGACGAAGCGTCGCTGGACCGCAAGAGCGCGGCGAGGGCAAGCGCGGCGAGGACGAGCGCGGGCGGGAGCGCGGTGCGCGCGGGGGGGTGGTAGAGCGCCGCGAGGAGCGCGGGGCGGTTGAGGAAGGCGAGCAGGGGGGAGGGGGCGGTGCACCTGCCGGAGGGGGGGGGGTCAGCTTGGGGGTAGCTTTGGAGGAGGAAAGGGCAGGGCAGGGGAGAGGAGGGGGGGAGGGAAGAGGGAAGGGTGGGGAGGTGGGAGGGGCAGGCACGACGGGGAAGGGGCAGACGAGGGCGGGGCAGGGCGGGGCAGGACAGGACAGGACAGGGGGGAGGGCAGGCACGACGGGAAGGGGCAGACGAGGGCGGGGCACGGGCACCGCATGGAAAGGGCACGCAAGTGCAGGGCGTGGAAGAAAAGAGGCACAGAAAAACGCACAGAAACGCCACCTCCGTCGCGACCTCGCGGACCCTGCACCATAACATAACACCGTCAGCTTTCTTTCTCTTTCTCTTTCTCTCTCTCTCTCCCTCTCCTTCCCCCTCGTTCTCGTTCTCGCTCGTCCCCTTCCCCCTCGTTCTCGCTCTTCCTGCCCCCTTGCGCATCCCGCAGTGAGGCAGAGGCAGGAACGGCAGAACGAAGCAAGGAAGAAGAACGGGGAGGGGGAAATCGGAGAAAGCAAAGGGAGGAAGGAAGGAAGGGACGCACGTATACGCGCGCAGGAACGCGCCCCACCACCGCGCGTGCGCCGCGCGCAGCGCGGGCGGGAGCGCGGTGTCGTACGGCGCGCTCGGGCGGCCGTACGCGGGGTCGTAGCTGGCGGAGTCGTACGCGCCGTAGCTGGGGCCGGGGCCGGGGTCCGCAGGGCCGGGGCCGGGGTTTGAGTACCCAGCAGCGGCGGAGTAGGGCGCCACACCGACACCATACTCGTACGGCGACCCAAACCCAAACTCATACGCCGACACGGGCGCGGGCGCGGGCGCGCTGCGGAACGGCGGGGAGTAGCCGTACGCCGAGGCGAGGGAGAGGGGCGCGGACAGGGAGGTCGAGGTCGAGGCGGGGGTGGATAAGGAGGTCGAGGTTGAGGCTGAGGAGGGGGGGCGCGGGGCGGGGGGGCGCTGGGGGGGGTCAGCTGGGCACTGAGGGGGGGAGGGGAGGGGGGGGAGGGGGGGAGGGGGAGGGAGGATGGAGGGGGGGGGGAGGGGGAGGGAGGAGGGAGGAGGAGGAGGGAGGAGGAGGAGCAGAGGAGGCAGGAGCAGAGGCAGGAGAGCAGGAGCAGGGGAGAGAGCAGAGGACGGGAGAGGAAGGGGAGGGGGGGGGGACGGAGGGGAGGGGGAAGGGAGCAGAGGAAGGAGGGGAGGGGGAAGGGAGCAGAGGAAGGAGGGAGGACGGGAGGAAGGGGAGAGAATGGGAGCAGAGGAAGGCAGAGGAAGGAGGCAGGCAGAGGAAGGAAGGGGGCAAGGGAGGGGAGACGCACGCGGAGGAGCAGCGCGCCCGTCTCGATGCGCAGCGCGCGCGGCCCGGGGTGCGGGGCCTGCGGCACGGGCGGCGGCGCGGGCAGTGCGATCACCTGCCCCGCGTCGGCGTTGGTGTCGGCGGCGCCAAAGTCGTGGTCGGCGGGGTCGGCGGCGGCGGAGGGGTCCAAGGTGTTAGGATCAAAGGACGACGAGGGCGGATCAAAGGACGACGAGGACGAGGGCGGCTCGCGCGGCTTGCACCGCCGCTGGCGCGTGCCGGGGCGCTTGTCGGGCCCGCGGCGCTTCGGCGCGGGGTCGTACGCGCACGCGGGGCCGTCGGCGCGGCGCGCGCAGTTGGCGCAGTGCGGGCGCGTGGAGTCGCAGCGGATCTTGCGCGCGCGGCTGGGGTGCGGGATCAGCACGAGATCGGCATATGAGAGGAGGGTAGGCAGGGAGGAAGAGGGGAGCAGGGGAGGATGGGGAGGGCAGGGCAGGAGGGCAGGGCAGGGCAGGGCAGGAAGAGGGAGAAGGGGGAGAGGCAGGAAGGCAAGGCGGGCAGGCAGGCAAGGCAGGCAAGACGCACCACTGGCGACACGCGATGACGGCCGTCGTGGTCGTGCGGCGCGGGAGGCGCACCGGCGCGGGCGCGGGGCTGCGGCTGCGGCTGCGCGCGCCGAGGTCGGGGTCGGGGTCGGGGCTGGCGGTGGCGCGCGTGGGCTGCATGCTGTACAGCGGGTGGAAGCGCGCCTTTGCGGGGACGCCGCTGCTGCTGCCGGGCTCGACGGGGAGGCGCGGGAGGGAGGGCTGGCGGATGGGGACGGCGGCGCGCGCCGGCGCGGGGGCGGGGTCCGGGGCCGGGGCCGGGTAATACTCCTGGTACTGGTTCTGATACGGATTCGAATACGGATTCGAATACGGGTGATGATAATGAGCGTGCGGCGGCGGGACCGGATCCAGCGCCACGGGGGCGTCACGGTCTGCGTGCGAGGGAACGACGAACGAAGAACGCAGAAGGGAAGGGAAGGGAAGGGGGCCAGTCAGCGATGCATGCAATTGCGCCCGTACAGGCTGCGAGCGAAGCTAGGCTAGGCCCGCGGCTGTGTACACTCACAGGAAACATGCACAGCGCTATAGCTCCCGAACTGCGGGTACGCGCCGCGGGCGGGCGGCGGGTGGACGGCCATCGCGCACCGGGGGCGGGGCGGCTCCGGCGCTCAGGCACTCAGGCCTTACTCAGGCGCTGTAGGGGGGCGGGGGAAAGGAGGAGGGGGAGGGGGAGGAGGGGCGAGTAGCGCCATGGGTTATGTGCGCTGGGAACCGCAGAAAAACGGCTGAACAGATCTGCCGCCCCCGCGCGTATCAGCGTCAACGATCAGCGATTCAATATACGATATTGTCGGGTGGTGGCTCTGCGGGTCGCGCCTGCCGGATTCGGGACGCCCGACGATCACGGTGAGGCTGGATGTTTCCGGTCGGCTGATTGTCGGGGCGCGTACGTTCCTTATGTAGGCTTTAGGTACCACCGCGGTATGCCGTATAGGATCCTCCTCATCCTCCTGGGCCTTATCTCTATTGAGTATTTTCCGTCCCGCATTTCCAACCCTTTCAATGGCTGTGACTCACTTGGTGCTCCCCCTTTTTTCCGTCCCTTTCTTTGATACTGGTCACCAGGTCGAACGTTGAACACGTCGCTGCTTCAATTCCAGATGTCATTCAAACCCGTTATAGCTAATAACGTTGTGGACCGTCACGGGTTCAACAGCCCAAATTTCCGAGCCAACAACCAGGGAAAGCGACACTATATTACAACTGAATTTTGGATCTCAACACTCAACACTCTCTCTTCACCAGGTTCTTGTCGACGGATTCTGAGCCAGCCTTGCTGTTTCACCCCTTTTTCACTTACGACATTATGGAACAGGGTGCAGCGGGTTGGACGTTGAATATTGAATATATGAATGTTAAACGAGACTCTCGGGGACTGTCCTGGGCCGAACATTCCCAGCCAAAAACTCAGCACCAACCGAGTCCAGCCAAGACCAAAAATCGTCTGCAGGCCCGTGCGAATCCTGAGAACACAGATGTCGACGATCGACAGGAGAGAAAAAAAAGAAAATCAAGGCTGCTCTGAATTCGGTCACAGCTCCTCTCAGTCGCGCAAGAGTTTTGATGCTCGGCGCTCTACCCTTCCATCTATGAGGATTGCCAACTTCCAAGAGTCGTTCAACACTGTTTTCGGTATGCCTAGTTGAAATCGTGTATAATCTCATCTCATCTCATACTTACTTACTTTTCCCTACAGTATACTAAACTTCGAGGAAACGAGACATTCCTTTGACGCACGAGGAGCCGATCAGAGGGCTAGTTGATCAAACTGGTGGTTAACGTTCAGTATTCGACGCTCCCCACAGTTTGAGCTGAGCACGAGAAATCGTATCTGCCAAGTGCGAAATCTGAGTCCAGAGCTATACAATTCAGTTTGCCACATACGATTTAGTTTCCGGATGCTGGACATTAAAATCAAAAAATGGCTATTCAACTAGGGCCCGTCCAGTCAACATCAGTGCAACAGTTTTCAAGGCTTGTCCAGGGTCCTGCGCCAGGAACGGCTGCCCCTCCCACGTGGCCGGCCCAATAACGCGAATCATCGATCATCGAAGCCGGCTTTCATTTACGTCTCTATGTAGCCGTTTTTAGGCCCCGGCTCCGAGCGCCTGGTTACCGGTCACCGGTCACAGCTGGTTACAGGTACGCGCAAAGTCTGATCAGTGATAGTATATTAGTCATAGTAATAAGTAAGGGGGAGTAACGAAGTAAGGGAGAGTAAGGGGCGGATACGGGGGAGCAAACGTTGATATGAGCTGCGAGGCCGAGGAGCCCATGGCCACAGAGGGGATCTTAGATGGCAACCATGTATATTGTCGTGATCAACGGTGCCGGAAGGGAAGTCACAGTGAGCCGAAAACGTGGCGTCGTGCCGGTGCCGATGGTACGATTTCTAGTCCTGCGTCATCGATATATCGACACCTATCGACACCCACAACTGAAAATTGATCATGATGACCAGCGTGTATTCGCAAACTCGAAATTGGCGAGATTCGGCTAGTCTGGCGCTGCTGTGATTGGTACGGTTGCCGACTGGGGTCAAGGTCTGTTTTAGGCAATTCGTGATGCCATCGGGCAGTGCGCGGGGGTCTTCGCAGATCCTGGCACTCCGTGACTGCCCCTACTCATATCTGCTTACCATGTTAGTCCATCCGGCAATGTCGCCGAGGCATCAGGCCACATCAAAAGCCATATTTTGTCGAGCTATGCGCCTGTGTATGCATACTTAACGGTTTACTCAGTTTTTTAGCCTTCAAGTACTGGTTATGCTCCAGATCAGCAAGGTATATTCAGATGTGGTTTCGGTAAGATATGTACATCAATTTTTGTTCAGTGTCCTGGGCTTGAGATTTGTTGCTTACGTAGGTGTCAACCTTATGATCCTATAGAAATATGCTGCCCGGATCCATGAACTAGATGTGCACAGGTGTCCCTCAGCGTCGCCTTCTGCGGACTCAACGCCCATCGATATTTGATTGGATATCACGTGAGCATACACATCTTCGCAGCGTCCTTTAGCTCCATAAACATATTATGAACGCGTTTTTCGAGTGAATTATCAACCCATAGGTATTTATATGAGTGATTTGACTTGAATTCTATTTTTTCGGATACCAAACGATTACACAGTGACATCTTTCCGTATACTATCCCTAAGATCTGACTTCCCGGCGCCTAGGGTGCAGTTTTCATATATGGGGACCAACCCAACGATCCTTCATGGATAGCTGCTTGCTGTCTTCATACCCCATTCAACATTTCTTGACTTCAGGGAACAGCCACGGAACGGCCCGGGTGTTCAAAATGTGTTGCTGCTAAGCAAGACTCTCTCTACCTACCCTGCTCACGTCCGCACCCGCTCGATTCTCAAGATCCCGGTCACCCAGATGCTCGACTAGCCACCGCGGCTCGCTCTCCGCCTCCTCGCCCACGAGCCAGCGCACAGGACCGCCAGCGCGCTGTCGATCAGCACTGCCGCGCGTCCTCGCTCGCGCACATCGCCGTCGACTTTTCCGCGCGTACGTCCCCGAGCGCAAGCATCGGGCCGGCCACCCTCCGGTCATTCGCGGCCGGAAGCGGACTGGCCGTAACGGCAACACCAACAACACCGAGGTTCAAGCTGAAATGGCAGATTAAGCGAGAATGCCTCAGATACACGGGGTGAAACCCACCTAGAAACTAAAAGGTGCCGTGTTCAAAGGCAATAGTCTCGTTCAATATCGGAGTGGGGTACTTCATTAGATTGGAGTCAATGTGAGGTATGGAATTAGCAAGAAGGTAACGCACTGTTATCAGTCAAAGATAATCCCGCGCCTTCTAGTAGTGGTGGGAGCGATTGCGGGCAATGTAAGGGCAACCACGCGGCCCGAGAAGTCAAGGGTCCTGGCGTGGGGAATCCGAAGAGAAGAACGTCTGAGGATTCCCACGCCCGGAGCCGCCTAAAATACCTACTGACTAGTAGCACGTGCGCGGGGTGATCGGAGCAACCGGAGTGACGCGCATAGGTCCCGTGCGCGGTCACAGGCCACGTGGTATCCGGAACCGGAGTTCCGGCGGGGTCGCGGGAGCGGGCGAGCGGGGGCGGAGGGAGCGACGGGGGAGCGACGGAGGGAACGGGGACTGGGGCGGAGGTCGGAGCGGAGGCGGGGTCGGGGGCCGGAGCGGAGGCCGGAGCCGGAACCGGAACCGGAACCGGAACGGGGGCCGGAGCGGGGGCTCCCCTGACAGGCAAACCGACCCTGTCTGGAAGTTGAAATCAGTACGGGCTATGCATGCAGAGTTGAAGCACGCATACAAGTAATGACATTGAATGGAATCTGATTGGGCTGTAGCCGGCGGCGTACTTGCAGAGTATGTAATGGTGTCGAGTTTCAAGCTGGCACGGTGAAATGAGCAAGGTTCCGGACCAAAAGTTGAAGTTACTTACTTGCGTACGTGCGAGGTGAAGCCCGCGACTATGAGGTTCCGCAGCCAAGAACGATATTAGTCTGTCAAAGATAAGCCTGCGCCTTGGAGTGAATGCGCTATTTCGGGTAGGCCGACTTTCGAGAGATCAAAGTTGGAGTCAGTAAGGTGTGCAACAGAACTTGAACCCCGCCCTCTCCCATGCGCAGATGGCGCGTTCGAGCTGCGAGCGCAGAATGCACCGTCATCCCACCGCAACTCACCTTGCGCATCAAAAGTGCGCCGCTTTTGCGTGTCACCCGCGCAGGACCTCGGCGCTGTGCTCCCCGTTGCGTCGAGCGCACAGCCGCTCCACCCCCCATGCCCGACGCGATCGCGCATCTCTGCGCCGTTCCGGGTCGCAGGGACCGCGAGGTAGAAGGCGCCCATTTGAACAACGCGCTGCAGCAGAAATCCGCGCCCGTTGCGCGCATCGCGTCTGCGGACTCGCAGCTGTCCGTGCGCGACACCCCTCACCCTCGTCCCCGCTCCCGCGCTGGCCAGGTCCGCCTCGCTCTTGTCGCCAATCGGGTGCGAGCGCACGCCCTCGTCCAGATCCCCGTCTGCATCAGCGTCCTCCCTTGTATCCTTCCCCGAACGGCAGAATTGGCTGAGAGTGCAGCTTCAGCCGCCTCCACTTGCGCTTTGGGCTCAGCAGGCTCGACGCCGCGCCCCCACGACCCCGCGCAGCAACTTCCGAACTCTATGATATGCATGCTGCTGCCCCCGTCGGGACCGCGAGCGCGATGTAAGTCCTTGGAAGTAAATTACTAAATTAGCTCTCGTGCATGGCGCGGGCGGACGACGATAGTGGTGGGCGGAGGGATTTTGCGGACAAGAGGTTGGTTGGCTGGCAATGGTTCCAGATGTACTTGCTTACTGCTTTTCGGCTGAGGCACTGGCAGAACTGCCGGCCAAAGCGAGACGACGGTGAGGGCGATGACGAGCGGCTCGGAGCTGTCTCCGAAAGACGGCATCGCTTGTGAATCACGCGTCACACTCGGACCCCAACACGAATCTCTGATGGAAATATGCAAAATAGACCATGACCCCAGTCGGCAACCGTAGATTGGCCCGTCGGTGGCCCAGGCCAATCGGATGGCTGGAACGAGCCGACGCTCATAATAATCGAGTTGCGAATAGAACAAATTCCGAGTAGTTCCGGCGTGCCGCGAAGATCCCACGGCCGAGTCGCAACCACTCGGGTCACTCGGGTGGCGGGATGCCCAGTGGCCACGTACGCGAGCGGCCGGGATGCCCGCGCTCGCGTCGTGCACAGTACTAGATTACTTATTGGATAGATCGTGTTGTGGTGTACGAGCGAGGGGGTTTGTCAAGAGAGACTAGTGTCGTGTCGTGTCGTGTCGTGTCCTGTCTTGTCGCGTGTCGCGCGCGCGTCATACGTCGCACACAGTCGCACACCGTGGAAAACCCACCACAGGAACAGATCTGAAATCTCTGAATCCGCGGGACGCCCTGTGGGAGCCGCATAATTAACTGGCTCCGCGCCCGCCCGAGGGTGCGCACGCGTGCCTGTGGGGAAGCCGCGGGCGCGCGGGGAAAGTCACAGGCACGCGTGCGCGGGGAAAGAAGAAGGAAGCGCGGGGGGGACAGATATTAAATATCAGATATTAGAGGCGAGTATGCCTATGAGCCCAGCGGTGGGAAAGGCCGGGGATCCCCCGCTTCCGGAGTCCGGACCCACGCACATTGACTCGGAGGCGCACCCGAATCGTCGCGTGGAGCGTGAGTTCGAACTTCTGGCTTCAAGCTTCTGGCTCGGGTGGGTCTGCGGGAAGCCGGGACGCAGCTTGAGCTTGACCAGTTGACCTTCGCGAGCGGGGGAGGTGCCTAGCCTGAGCCTGAGCGGGCCGGGATCGCAAGCTCAAGCCGTGGCAGCCAACAACCACTCCCGATGAATCACTTCAACGCACCAAACCAACACCAACCAACCAAGTTTGATGAAATTGAAATTAGAATAACGGCTTGCTTCAAGCTTGCTTACACGACGTCGCCGCGGCCGCGGACCGGGACATGTCGTGACCGCTGGCGGTGCGCGCATGAGCGGCAGATTCAAATTGGCAGCCGTCGATATTCCGAATTTACAATCGTCGGCGCCTTGTTCCATGCTGCGGGGCGCGAATCAGCCTGCGAGGAATACAGAGCCTCAGTCACGACCGCGGGAAGACCACGCACCTCCACCTCCACCTCCACCTCCACATCGCGTCGGATTCATTATACTTACAATATTTCATGCGAATCGGGGCAACCACCGACGGGAAATAAAATCCATGCTCACTGCCGGCACCAATGCCATCCAGAGACAAAGCGACTGCATGGGGAGAGAGATCCTAAAGCCCACCTAGGATAGCACGTCCGTGATGCATGCGGGTGCGAGAATATGCGGTTCCCTCCGCAATCCTAGCGAATCGGGATTCGGGTAAGACCGCGCGCAATATTATCATGGTATCAGTGATTCAGACGGACGTATAAATTACTATCGCCGACTGCCTATCGAGCCAAACTAGCTTTCGAGCCATTTGGCCTTTACACGATTAAGGCCGCTTCTTTCTACCTAGAACTTGATAATATATTAGAAGACATGTTGAGGCGCACCTGAGTACAGTCTTCTGGGCAGAGTGATGGTGGTGCCGTCATGCTGTGCCGGCTTTCGGACCGGAGGGCGCGGGAGAACACGGGTTTTCTTATTTTAAACCACCTCGTTCTCCACTACCACTGCACCTATTGACGCCGCCCCGGGCTCGTTCTCTTTGTCTAGTGTCTGGCTACACTCAGAAACTGTTTACGACCCTCTGGCGCCCTCTCTACCCACTCTGCGCCCCGAATATTCTGGGTTTGCGCACTGCTTGGCAGCATCTGTTCGGCCTCTCGGTGTCTTCTCATGCATCCCTGCATGTCTATTCTCTGTTCAATATGATTTTTTTATCCCCCGGCTTATATCATGGCTTCCTGAGTACTCGGTCGGCGATAGCGGGCTGGAGGCAAACACCGACAACGGAGCAATACATACCTGCCGCACCACGGCCCATGGCTCTTATCCAGCACATATTTCCTCTGTAACATCAACGTACAGTGCCCCAGAGAGCCATGGTGTTGCCTGAACCAGTTCATAGCACTTCCGGTGGTTAGAGGGAGGCAGACGAACGGGTTCCCACGCCTGGCTCGGATCACCGTTTTCGCCATTTTTGGACGTGCTGCGGCAAGATATTCGCCGAGCCATCAATTCTTCACCAAATCCTGGGATCCGACATACATTCCACTCATACGAACCTAGACTACATTTCAGCACGCTAGAACCCTCAATCACCTGCCCTCTTTGACCTCCAAAAATGAAAAAGCCTCAAGGTGGCTCGATAGCCAGTCAAAGATAGTATAATCAGGGACGAAACGCCGCGCACCGATACCGATACCACCGTGACTGTCCAGGGACAAAAGCTGCCCACCGTTCGGGGGAAAAACTCCTAGTATAGTATAGGCGTCCATGATACACAGCGGTGCGCCGATTGCCCGATTCAGAGGCAGCCAGCACGTAACCAGTAACCCGTTCAAACGAGCTTGAAGTCTAGTTTCCGGGGGATGCGCGCCGCGCCCCACCCACGGGGGTTGGACAGGATACGTCCACGTCGGACTCGCGGATCCGGTATCCAGTATCCAATACCATAGTCCAGAGCGAACCGGCGCACCGGGCCCCTCAGCCAACCAGTGACCACGCGCACCAACGATCGGGCGGGGGAAAAGAAACCACGGACCCCGCTGCCTGCGTGCGCGAAGGATAAAGTACGCAGCTGCTCCTAGCGCTCAGCGCTCAGCGTTCGACGTTCGACGCCAAACCTCCGATACTTATACAGAGCCTGCGGGGGATGGGTCCAATACGGGAGCCACCAATAACGGGAGGGTCACCGTCACGCCACGCGCACCGACCGGGCCCGCCGTTCGAGGACGGAAGCTCCCCTAGAGGCTAGGAATCGACAGGACAGCGCCGATTCGAATTTCGGTCTCGGAGCGAATCGGACGGCGTGCGGGGAACCAGCCAACCGGCGGGAAAATCCCGCACTGGCATCCCGCTGCCTGCTTCCCGGCAACTGAGCTCCATGTAACCATGTTGCGACGGGCGAATCGGAGTCTGCGCGTGCAGAAGGCTCAGCCAATCACGGAACGACGGGAACATAGCTTACGATCCCACTGTTCGGGGAAAACAGGTCCCCTACATACGTCCACGTCGCGGCGGTTCAACCTCGAACTTTCATCCTACACGCTTCGTGATTCGAATTTTGAATCGGGGACCTGCGGGCGAGGGAGCCTCAGCCAGTTACGGTTGCGAAAGGACGTAAAGAACGACGCATCTCGCTGCCAGGTCCGCGAGCGATATGCAAGCTCCATGTCGCGACGGGTGACCCGGACTCGGCGGGCGATGGGAGCCTCACTGGCCAATTCCGAAACGACGGAGAAGGCACGCTCCCCACGGCCTGGGACAGCGTTGACGAGCTCGCCTATGTTCGTGTTGCGACGAATCAGGATTCTGACAGGATACAGAGCGAATGGGAGGATGCAGTGTACAGAGCGCATCGGACAGCCTGCAGGCGATATAGAGTCAATTACGACACGGCGTCGGATATTTGGACCTCACCGGTACGGCCGTCCGAGGAATGCAGCTCTCCTAGAGTACGTCCATGATGTTGCGACGATCAGCCTGCGGGCAATATGGAGCTCGCCCCAAAACTCGGTCGGGAAGATCCCGCTCCCCGCAGGTAGAATTGAACCTCTCATGGTATAGCGCGTCCACGAGGGCCCGACGATCCACAGCCTGCGGGCAGTACTTCCTAGCGCGCGTCAGTTCCAGCCGATAACCAAACGGTCCTGCCAGTGCAGGGGCCGATGACGATTTAGGACACAGGGGGAGAGCACAGAGAGTCATGCCGCCCACGATTTTCCGGGGGATACCCACGTCCGCGGGGGTTGGACAGGGCGCAGGTAGGATAGGGTATAAGGCTGTACCTTGTGGACAAATCGACCTGGGGCCCGGGGGACGAAGGACGCGGGACGGCACGAGGGGCTAGGCTGGGGGTCGGGCGTGAGGAGGGCCCGTCGCACGCGTGGGCTCGGGGCGTTCGGCGGTCAAGCGGCCGTGCGGGGCGTCGGGCGGCGGGAGGCACGCCGCGGAGGGGCGCTGGCGCGGAGGCGCATGTTTTCGAACACGCGAGACGCAGAGACGCGGGACGCAACAGAACGGCAGCGCGGGGGTCGAGATCGGCGGAGGAGGGTGGATGAGGATGATGAGAATAGGGATAGGGATAGGGGTGAGGATGAGGATGGATGCAGATACCGTGATCAACCGCGGGGCCAGCCTTCCCCCGGGGCGCCGTGCGTTTTGCGCTGGGGTTGTGCGTTTGTGGATTTGCGACGCGGGGGAGTCAGGGCGGAGACTCCGATCTCAGAGGCGGCGCGCGACAGCTGGAAGGGTGACCGAAAGAGAAGAGCGTGTCGAAGCAGCTCCCGCTCCGATCGCTGCTTGGTGTGGGTGGAGGACGCGAGTCGGAGACCTGGGTCCTGCTACTAGTGGCCAGCAGATGTCAAACGGACGCGTCGATCCAAGGACGCCTCTTCTCGCGCGCCGCCTGCAGTGGTGTCAAATTGAAGGCACGACGAGGAAGGAGGTCGGGTCGTAAAGTGGCCGCAGAGCACTTCCAATGGTGGACCTTCGAAAGGTGAGCGCGGCGGCGTCAGTGCTGCGGGAAGGTGGAAGCGCAGCCCGCCGAGTAGCGGGGCGCGCAGAGGACCGAGAATGACTCGGAGCGCGCACCGGCAGGACCGATGAGCGCCGGACGAGGTGAGGCATCTTGCCACGTGGTCCAATCGAAGACGAGCACTGAGCAGCACGTGTCGCATCCGATAAGATAAGAGGATACGTTCCAAGTTGAGATAAGTTCCGTATCGTTCTGTTCTGTTCGATTACAGACTATCATTGCTGCTTGATTGCTGAAGAAACACCCAATTGCATCTTCTGAGGCATAACAGAATCAAGGCAGATGTTTTCGAAATTTAGTACAGGGAACGTCGGCTCGACGTGAACATTAGCAGGAGTCTGCCTTTCATTGTGTTCTGGATGTACAAGTGCTGTCACTAAAGCACTTGAACATCCAGGGAAATTCTGCTCCAGGTCCCTGGATCTCAGACACAATTAAATTGGAATGGCCAACTCAGATTTCTCTATACAGCCATAGGCAGGTTTAGCCAGAGGGAATCTTTACCTTCACCAATTTTAGAGGAGGCACAGATTGCGGCCGACTTTTTAAAAGACCCTGCGACGTACGTGAATGTTATTTGATGAAGGCGGCGCTTGTTCCGAACCTATACCTACGCCGCCTCAATATTCGGTTGCCTGAGCAATTACTATGGCAGGTGCAGAAGATTTGTCGATAGAGATATAAGCACAGGCTATGCCTTGGAATTGTTGTCACTGGGGGTAACTATGATCCGCCGGCTCCAGGGTCCGCGACGAATTTCTCAAATTGAGGTCCAGTTTCTTGTCCGACGGTCACGTGATCGATGGTTGAAATGTTCGATTCTACTGTTTTGCGAAGATGATGTGTTTTTTTACCTGGCAGGTCACCTGGCGAGCCGTCTCATGGCGATGGGTATGATTCGCTTTATTATCCATATCTCAATGGAGGGATGATCCTTACGGCGGGACACTGATCGTAAGCAT
The DNA here is from genome assembly GCA_029282135.1 of Mycena belliarum. NCBI lineage: Eukaryota > Fungi > Basidiomycota > Agaricomycetes > Agaricales > Mycenaceae > Mycena > Mycena belliarum. The sequence continues at coordinate 641,600 of JARJCN010000017.1, forward strand.
CTTGACACCTAGTACCAGCTGCTTCATAAGTCCTATCAAAAAGTGTTGACATGTGCCATACATACACCACGTTCCACGGCACACACTAGGGCCTGAACAATGAGGCTGTAAGCTTCCCCTCCAGTACCTCTTTGGCGACCGCAGTCTCCCTTGACAGAAGTTGGTCGGAGGCTAACGTTAATAATGAGTGTGGATGACCAACAAAAAGTGAGTCTGGTATGACTAGAAGGTGATCCGTGAAACCGGGCTTTAACGAAGTCTGACCTGTGTCTCGACTCTCAGAGTAATCGACATCTAGAGTGATCTGGAATTGTGGGCGGTGATCCGATAAGCTAAGATTGTTGGGCGGACCATCTCCCTCTCCTTCTTTCACTGCGCCGTCGGATATTACCGGGGACACTTTATTGTGAATCTGTGTGATTAGGCGCAGACGATGTGTGGGATCGTTGAGCCCCAGGCGCGGGCATTGAATAAGTGTTAGCATTGAATATTGAATATATAATTATATTGCCAAGAATTACATAACCCGGGAACACCGCTTACTCCTTTCGCCTCGAACATCATTGCCCCAGATTGCCCCCGTGGGCTTCCTACTGACAAATCTGCGTCAGCCCAATGACTCCCCCACATATGAGGAATGCTATAAGTATTGCTGGGCCTTCATCCGTCTCACTCAACCGCCTTCAACACCATAGACAAGAAATATGCCCACCATCACCATCTTCGGTGCAACCGGGAGCCAGGGTACGTCTAGAATCCACCACTCATGAGTGAATTCTCAGGATCGGGGGTGATCCAGGCTCCGCCGTGCTTAACGCTGTGCTCGCCGATGGGAAATACACGCCGCGCGCCGTCTCGCGGAGCCTCGAGTCCGACGCAAGCAAGGCGCTCATCGCCAAGGGCGTTGAGGTTGTCAAAGCAAATCTATTCGATGTCGATTCGCTCAAGGCTGCCCTCCGCGGGAGCGAAGCGGTGTTTGGGGTGCGCAGCTCTGAATCTGTTGCTTCACTAGCCTCCGGCTCTGATTTTGCTATTGATCCAGGTCACGAACTTCTGGGATCCCGAGGTCTTCCCCGCTGACCCTAAAGGGAAAGGCGAGATTACGCAGGGAAAGAACCTTGTCGATGCCGCAAAAGCGGAGGGGGTGAAGTTCTTCATGTGGAGGTGTGTATGCGAGACCTACACGGCGCTCTCAGATACTGATTCTAACTCTAGCTCTCTGCCAAATGCGACGGAGACGTCGAAGGGACTGTACAAGCACATCTACCACGTTGACAGTAGGTCGAACGCTTCTGGCCGCTCCCACCGTCACTGAACTCAGTGGATTAGACAAGGCAATTATTGAGGACTACCTCCGCGCCTCGGGCGTACCCCACGCCGTGCTCCTCACTGGTTGGTTCGCCGAAAATATCTACAAGTGCGCTGGTCCATCGCTCGCTGACATCGTGTCCCTCACTCCAAGGTGGTGCGCGGCAGACTCGGCGCGCTAAAGAAGACGGAGACGGGGTACACCTTCCCCATGCCCATGTACAAGGCGGAGGACACACAGTCCGCCACCTGGGTCTCGCACGACCTCGGCGCCGCTGCTGTGGCGCTCCTCTCCAACTACACCGACCCGTCGAAGGGCATCCTGGGCTCGAGCTTCCCCGTGATCAGCATGAAGTTCACGTACCCCCAGCTCGCCAAGGCGATTGCCGCCGGTGCGTGCATGCCTGCCTCGTCGTACGACATAGCCCAGACTGATACCTTCCGCGCCTGGCAGCGATTAACAAGGAGGTGACTTTCACGTCGCTCCCGACATCCGGGTTGCAGGAGGTGGACGAGATGGTATATACCTCTCCTGCACGCTCCCCTGAGTTACTCAGCCTGACCACCTCGCTCGTAGTACGAATATCAGGCAAAGATAGGCATGTACGCCGATACGCCGGTGCCGAACCCCGCCTTGGTCGCACTGGGCGTGAAGTTCGGGACTATGGAGGAGTTCATCAAGGCCGATGTCGTGCCGCGGTTTGCATGATTCAACGCAATGGTGCTATAAAGCCAAGCTGTGATACTGGAATGTAGGGATTCGTGTACTCGAAACAAGCAAATTTGATTGCATGTTGGTGGAGCAATTTGCGGCTGCAGTACCGAATCCTTTCAATTCGAGCTTGAGAGTCCAGATCCCGCCTGATCCATGGCGGCTTAAGTATACCAACGTTCCGGAAGTCCGGACACGGTTGACTTCTCGCGGCCGATTACGGACAACCACAATGATTTGAATTAGATATCACACAGGTCGAGCCAACAGATGTTGCGTTGTACCCACTGTTTAGATAGATGGCTGAGCCATAAGCTCTGCCTATGGGAACCTTACTGAGCGGAACCCGATTGGCTTGTTCAGCAATGGACGCTGCAGCGCCTCGGAGGGTGGAAGGGGGTGGATGATTGGATTTGGTTTGTCACATTTCTAAAATCTAGTACAAGGAAAAGGCGGCCCGACGTATACAGCAGTTGCACTCTCGTGCCAACGAGTGTCCCAAACACTCGCATCGCCTTCGAGCTAGAAAACAGGAATCCTGAAGGGACGATCGCACAGGTGGCCCAAGTTCTGCTCTGGGGCAAAAGCAGTTGAGATGAGGTGCCGCATGATTAGCTGCCCACAACGGAGATCATAAGTGGCACACCGCGATGCCACGCCTCTACTCGTCACCTATAGTGCCCTATTATAGGGCCTAGTTAGATGGGGAGATATATTGGATCTCCCTGGCTAATTAGGCCCGCTTTGCGCAATAAGTCGTGCTCGCGTTAAATCTTGTTAATTCTAGCAATCAATACCAATAGCTCTGAGTTATTTGACAGATATCGCTGATAGCGATGAGATAGCGTAGATAGGTAAGATAGCGATGAGATAACACCGGCTGAGACAACCCGGCAGATAACCGGTCATCTCCGCAGCCGGCATCTGCCGCGCGCCCTGCGGTCGCATCAAAACCGCCGCCGCCGACCGTAAGGCGTCGCCCATGGCCCAGATAATAGTCAGATAGCTAAGACAAGATATCAGAGATAAGATCCAGCGATATCGGAGATAAGAGGCTGTCAAGATTAAGATTACGCCGGCATCCTGAGTGCGCCATCACACATTGCGCATCACCCGCCGCCTCCGTGCGCCAACTCGCCGCTGGATGCAACTAATGTGCTATCATGCAAGTCTTGCTGGTGCGCTATCTGAGTAACTATGATACCTACTCACAAGCACCTCCACAGCCCTTGCCGTGCTGCCCAATGTGTGTCCCAAGCGCTGCTGCGCGGTGTCCCCAGGCTCTCCGTGCACGCAAACAGGATTGCCGCAACCTCGGCCCCTTTCCCCGATACCTTCCCTGCAGATCTACCTCACGGTGCTTTGCATCTGAGCGCCCCTCCTCCAGACTCAAGTCCAAACCTATGCAATATGGTGGGCTGTTCACTGCTACATGTCTTCGTGCTAATCGTGGTTTTGCAGCGCAAAACCGAGGATGGACTGCTCTTCGAGATCTTGCAGAGGGCCGCGCGGGGGCAGAGAGCATGTGCAGGTCAGATGATACCGCGACTCGATGTCCCTTCATGCCCGGATTCGGTACAGAATGTTGGTGAGCAGTGCGTCCCGCATCCCAGATGTGAAGTGGTGCTTGGTGCCATGCTGTTCTCGACAGCGCCTTCGGTTTTGGGTATTTGGGCACCAGTGCGCCGCATGAAGAGTGGCACCAGGCTGGGAGCCGAAGCGGGTTGCACGTTGTGGCAGCCACAGCCAGTTGGCAATACCTTGAATTTATTTCATACTCTACCTTGACTTGCTCCGGCTCATCTGGCATGGACACAGGCTCCTAAACATTGTGGCAGTGGGAAGGTTGAGTGTTCACGAGTTCGAGAAAATTGAACCATGAGCTGTGTACAGATGGTGGGGGTTGAAGTACTAAGCTAAGTGTGCTATCAAGTCCAAATAATGTGACCAGACAACGAGTTCGCGATTCCAATCAATGAGTTCGTGATTCTGCCCATCGATATAATCGACTTCTGTACCTCTTCCCCTTGATTATAGAAATCTGAGAATAATTGGTAAGATGCCTGGTATGTCCTCAAGTCTTGAGGAGCAAGAATTGAACCCTTACAAGCCTTATACTCCTTGAGGTAAGGTCAATAGTGATCAGAAAATAAAAACATCTGAGAACTCTTTCAATGATTCAGAGTCGGGGACTACCCTCTCAAAATTTGATGCCAGGATGTACACACCATGCTCATTGATTGCTCGATGAAAACAAGTTTGTGATCTGATAATAGACACAGCCTGTGCTGCGGCCGAGGCTTCTTCACATTGACAATCACTCACTACAGACTCAGAGGGATAGTCGCTGATTCTCTAGCTCTACTGCCCAGTCAAAAACCTTCTGGTGTTGTCGTCCTTGGTGCATCATGTGGCACAGTTTGGTGGAGACAGAAATATGGGACCAGTCCATGTCAGTCAGCAACCTCATGTGCACTGGTGAGTCTGATATCGAACTTGAATGATCCGTGCGCGGAGTTGACGTGGGGGCCAAGCAAGTGGGGGCACCATTTGATTGCACTGAAGGTGTGATGCACCATCATAAGGCCGGTGTACGGGGCATCGATCTGTGAGGGCACAGTGTGACTCAACTGTTGCCTCCAGCATCAGTGTCACACCCAATTGGCACCTCCAGCGCCGGGTTGGCGCGCGAGTTGGCACTCAAAGGCGGTGGGTGATGCGTGTGATGGTGCTCGGCCCTGGTGCATTATCTTAGTGTGTTGATGGTGTATTGTTTGGTGGGCCGTAATCCCACTTTGTTTCGTTTTGTTTGCCCTGCCCAGGTACAGAATGGGTTTAATGAGGGTGTCACAATTTTTTGACAATTATACGACTATTATCTGCGCCGTGGGCGACGCCTTACGGTCGGCGGCGGCGGTTTTGATGCGACCGCAGGGCGCGCGGCAGATGCCGGCTGCGGAGATGACCGGTTATCTGCCGGGTTGTCTCAGCCGGTGTTATCTCATCGCTATCTTACCTATCTACGCTATCTCATCGCTATCAGCGATATCTGTCAAATAACTCAGAGCTATTGGTATTGATTGCTAGAATTAACAAGATTTAACGCGAGCACGACTTATTGCGCAAAGCGGGCCTAATTAGCCAGGGAGATCCAATATATCTCCCCATCTAACTAGGCCCTATAATAGGGCACTATAGGTGCTACTCGTAGAAGCACGGCAGGTCCATGTCCAAGAGCGGTTGTAGCTCCACGGCCAGCGCCGCCTCGAACGCCGGGTCCTCGAGTTTGATGTGCGAAAGCCTACCAGCGATCATCTGTAGCTGCCTACGCAGCTCGCACCCGGACACCCCGACGTGCCGCATAGGGAAGAGCTTCCAGTGCGCCTTCATGCCGTTCGGAATCGCCATCATGTGAAGCGCAGACCGCCCGCCACTCGCGCCCGCGCGCACGGCGTGGGTGTGGTGCCGTGCGACCCAGTCTCCCGGGAACTCCTGCTCCAGGAGACGTTTCGCGGTGTCCTCGTACCAGGGCTCGAGGTCGACGACGACTAAGCCCTGCGTGTAGTCGAAATGCACGATGGAGAGCTGGGTTGGACGTTTTGTTAGCGCGCGGATCTCCTCCGCAAAGAGCTTTGCGCGGTTGACAGAGTAGTCACGATGCATCAGGGCGCGCATGAATGCGCGGTCTCGTTTACTGCATTGTTGCTCCTCTGCGCGGGAATTAAGATGCTGTGTGAATGATCTCATATAAGCGCACCGGGCAGATTCCGGATCCCTGAGAACGTTTGGCAATCTGTACGGTGTGCCGCGCGCCAGTCCATCGCTTGACATTCACGGGAGCAGTAATACACGTCCAGACACGTTGAACAACGCTGGAGCTCGGATTTGAGGCGAATCTCGCCGCACTGAGAGAAGATAAGTATTAGAGGGGCGAGAAATCAGGGCACCGACCACCACGTTATCGCAGGCTTTGTACAATACTGGTGGCGTGGAGTCGAAGACTTCGAGGAAGTTGAGACGATCCCGCGCGGCGTCACGAAATTGCTGCCATGATGCGAAGGCTGGACAGGCCGCGAAGGCTTCGGTGTTCACGAGCTCTTCAACATCCATGAGGCAGGTGCGAAGGTGGATCAGAATGCTGCGATACACAAGATACCCCGGCAGCGCGCTCGTGATGAAGTACACAACTTGCCCGGTCAACATCGAATCGCCCGGGTGCGTGGATGCAAGAAGTAGGATCGCCCCAAGCATGCCGGCCTGAAGCGCTTCGGACATCCATACCCGTCCCGGCGGATGGGTGGAGTATTTCCCCAAAATGTGAATAGCCATTGTGAGTAGTCCCAGACTATTTTCGTGGGTCGCGGCGTAAAGGTTGAGGGAGCATGCAGCGGCGACGAGACTCTTGATTATTCCTTGGGACCGAAGCTCTGCGTCGAAGAGGATGCCGATCCTCCCGCTCTTTTTCGCGTCCGCGATGATTCCGATGGCAGCCGTGCAGTGCCAATTGCGCGTCCCCGAAATAATGTCATGATCGGCAGCGCGAGCCAGGTGCCTGGTCACCATCGAAGCTAGGATGTCTATTCCACCAGCAGCGTCCAGATACTTCTCCACTCCAGAAGTCTCGCCGTTTATCAGGTCCCAGTTGATCCAGAACGATGTATTGCGTAACGAGTCGTGGTCTTGACCAACCGTATCGTCCAGAAAGAGACTCCAGCCCATTACAACGACCCCATGTATGCCCACCGTAGAGCTGATAAGTTTCCCATGACCGAAGGCATGAAAACGCGCGAAGAGTTCCGCAAAAATCGCATAAATAGCTCTCTTGCTGGGAAGTCCAAGCAGGTGCTCGTGATAAGTGTGGAAGAAGTCGGTAAATCGCCAGACGCGCTGCCAGAGTTCGGGATACACTCCGTCGGGGAGCTTAAGCATGGAGGCGATGACCTGGAGCGAATAGAGTGCGGCAAAGAGCGTTTTGCTACATGTGCCCTCGGCGTACATGGCTTCGATAGCGTCTGAGCTGGGGATGCCGACGGGATCAAGATTCGCGTAGCACATAGGGAGCAATGTGGCCAGGTCATTCCCATTAGCGCCAGCGATACGGAAGGGCTTTGGGCTATCGACGCTTGAGGGCTCATCCAGGCCCCAGTCTCCCGTCGACAGCCGTCTAACGATAGGGTGTCATTAGCTTTTACTTCGGCTTGTATGCGGATAGGCTTCACTCGAAGTTTCGGCGCAATGACAGCCAAGTTCTCCAGTCGAAGGGCTGGGTGCATGGTCATGGTGGTCAAAACTAAGACTTGGTGCACTGCCACTCTGCTTACTGTTGTTGACACTCTGCAAAAGGCGTGTCCCCATCCGGCTTGCATAAGCAAATACAACGTATAGCCCATGCATCGTGCATAGCCGTTCTATCAACCGGTGAGAGCTAAATATCGCCATATCTGGTTAGGATGTAAGGATTTACTGTATTTTTTCGAGCAATGGTCGCAACTTTCGGAGGAAAAATGATTCAGATAAATCGAGACAAAGTTACTGGCGCAATTAGAAAAAAAGTGAGCACACCGCGAGACGATCGAATTAAACGAAAAAGTACAGAACGAGTTACTATGATTATCATTATGGTGTTCATTCAATAGCCAATGACCACCGTCGAGTAATAGTTTTGCAAAAAGAAAAATGAGGGGAAATAAACTCTATTCCAAGTGCAGATTCTGGACTCAAGGATACGATTATTTATCAGACAGAATCCTCGGAGGACGACTGTACACCTATGAACTTTTCATGCTCAGAGTTTGCTCAGAGTCAGATTCGGGGAGCAGACAAAGTAGGGCCAAAGTCAACCCAGTTTCAAAAAAAAAAAGGACAGAAGAAACCAGTGCCCCCTTCAGTAATGAACGAGACTTGTTTCTGTTGAAGCCAAGTTGAACGTTGAACGTTGAACCTTGGTTGAAGCCGAAGTGTCACGCACTCCCGGGCCGACATATAAGTAGTCCACGTGGATCAGCACTGCCACCGGCTCCTGGCGCTCACCCTCAGAGTCACCACACCTCACCTCGTTGCAGTCCTATACTATGAGCACATGTCAGCGTAATCCGCTAGAGGTATCGCCCGTATCGATCTTGAAGAGACGAGGAAGGAAGAGAACTTGCGTTTGTCCCAGAACGTAGTGGTTCTATTGCAAACGCATAAGGATCACATGACCCTTACACGAAGTACATGAAGCTGGATATGGAATGCTAACTAGCTATGCTAACACTCCCCCTCAGCAAATGGACTGAGTACGAATAAAAGTAGAGGGGACAATGAAAGGAAATGAAGCAGGTGGAGACATACTGTTCTCCCCCTCTCCGAGCTACCCCTCGCCGCCACGTACGGCACCCAGCATTCTCTCCGCACTAGCCTCACTCGGGCTAGCCGGCTCACGACGTGGTCGACTCAGAGGCTGCCGGCCCTGGACCACTCGGTCTCACACCCAGTCGCAGCTTGTTCGCCGTCGCAGCTGTCATTCACCCATCGTGACTCGGTGTGGGCAATGCGGCTCCATGTCGTCTTGTTGGGACCTCGGCCCATCCGACTGCTACGCCATACCGGTCTTGGCCACTCGGCCCTCCGTGACGAGCTCGGTCGGGCCCCCGTGGGCCCCATCCCTCTGCTCCCCCTTTGAAAAGTCGAATTTTTGTCGTTGCTGCGGTGTGCGCGAGAAGACGTCGAATGGGGATTGAAAAGAATGTGTATCGCCGTCCGAAAGCGCTGTCGGCGGCGTGAATGAAGGAAAGTGGGTGCGTGCGGCCATGCGTGCGCCTGGCCGGGCGCGAGTCGAATTGACGTCCGGGGCCATTGGGCCTTGGGCCGCTGTCGCTCATGTCCGAATTCTGCCTCTGCAATGTGCGTATGGCAGGGACATAAGCTCCCCCTCCGCATGGTGCGTGTAGCGGGGAAATAGCTCCCCCTTCGCGTGCAGGCCATAAGGAGATTGTGCGCGGTGCGCTGCACGGTGTCGCCGAGTTGTCGTATTGCGGCGAAGTGCCTCTCGCGGGAGGTGAGGGTGCTTCCTCGGCCACCCCCACGTCCGGCGCGGTACATCGTGCGTGTTGTCGATGCCGATGTCGAGGTCTTGGTCCTCGGAGTGCGCGTTGCTCCGGAGACTGATGACGTGGCGCTCCTAAGTCCCATGGGGTCGCCCGTCGCACTGCATCTGGCCAGCGCTGCCCATATCACCCAAGAGCGGGATTCCAGGGTCCGTCACCTCGCATGGGCACGGTTTTTGCGTGGTGTGCCGAGACGCTACTTCGCGTCTCCGCTGGCACACGTTCCCTCTTTGGAAACGCACCTAGCAGCGGTAATTCCGCCTGGCGCCAGCCCTCCCTGGTTCCTCAGTCTCCCCCACTTGGTTCTTAGGCGTCTCGGAGCCTTCCCCATTCCTTCTGCGGCGGGGTGCGGTGCATCCGAGTAAGCGTCTCCGGTATCGGGGCGATTTGTAGGGCGACACGGCTGTGCCGTGTGTTGTCCGTGGGGCTGCGGTCCCCGGTCGCGGGCGTCGTCCCGTGAGCGCGCCATGCGTGGCGCCTGCACTCGTGCGAAGTGCTGCCGTGGCCGTCGATGCCCGATGTCGATACGGACTGGCTTATTTACGTGGTGCCACCACGGATGCGTTTGTGTCAGCGTAATCCGCTAGAGGTATCGCCCGTATCGATCTTGAAGAGACGAGGAAGGAAGAGAACTTGTGTTTGTCCCAGAACGTAGTGGTTCTATTGCAAACGCATAAGGATCACATGACCCTTACACGAAGTACATGAAGCTGGATATGGAATGCTAACTAGCTATGCTAACAGCACAAGCCCCGTATTCCCTCCCGAGGTGGAACGCGAGGTCTTTGAGACGACAGCATTGATGCACACGGCCTCTATCCCGGCACTTTTATGTGTCGCTCGCCGCACACACATCTGGTCTTGCATTCGTCTGCGCGTGTCTCCCCAGTGACTGAATGTGGCCCAGGATCGAGCCACTTCTCTATAGGATTGCTCGTATTGGCGAAGATCCTCCTTACTGCGACATGGCCACTGCTCTTCTCCGCGCTGCTGCCTCAAAGCCCATCTTGCTTCGTGCCGTGCGCGCCTTGATGCTGTGCAGCTCGACTCCATGGACATTAGACGAGAGGAGGAACATTATACAGCTGTGCACCAACCTCGGAAACCTTGCGGCCATTGCGCACATCAATCCCTCGTTCCTTCCAATTCTAAAGGGATGCACCTTCGCCGACTCACGGTGGCCCTGGATCCCCTGTTCGGCGACGATTTGGTGGACCTCACACATCCCAGTGTTCGCCCGAAGGGATAAGGCCTTAAAAACCGAAGGCCTTCGGTAGGCCTTCGGTAAGGCCTTCGGATTTTTCTGGCAAATCGGAAAGCCCTTCCGAAGGCCTTAAATTATCACGTGGCTATCATTAGGTAATGTTCCATCTTCCCGCGCTCACTCAACGTTCACTTGCGTGGATCGTAAGTACTTAAGAAGAAATCTTCCATTGAGCCAATATGATGCAGAACTTGTGCAGAACTTGATCAATGCACTGTAGAACTCATTGCAAAGCGGCTAAGCCTGACTTTCCCACCACCTGGACAGTGGTGGTACCACTGTCCAGTGTCGGCACAGTCATCATGAGGTCTGCAGGCATTCCATGAGCCTCTGCAGGTAATGGAGTGGGACTATGTAGCTTAAACACATATAATCTCGTATGTGTGATGGGCGTGGGAAAAGAATTGGAAGACCTTCGGTTGCCCTTCGGCTTAAGGCCTTAGGCCTTCGGAAGGCCTTCGGCTGGGCCAGACCTGACTTTTAAGGCCTTCGGGCGAACACTGACACATCCTGCGTTTGCGTCTGTCACACACCTCGAAGTCCTCGACGGCCCCACCGACTTGGAGCACATCTATTCGCGGCTCCCCCTAGCTCCCGCCCTGACCCACTTGGCCCTCGACGAAAAGGTGCCGTGGGACATGGTGGACATGCTCCTGGTGCAATGCTCGCACTTGTTGCTTCTACTTGTGTGCTTTCCGGACTATACAGAACATCTAGGACATCGATGGGTCGAAGATGCCCCCGTGAAAGATGCACGATTCGTGGCAACGAGTTACACCGACTACCCGGACGATTGGGAAGCCGCTGCGAAAGGACTCCCCGATACTTGGTCCTTGGCGGATGACTTTGTATCAAGGAAGCGCAGGGGGGAGATTGCTGGTACGTACTCATTGCTCCAATCGCCTGACTGTATTCCAGCAAATTGCTATTGGCTCGAGATCAGTCGCACGTCAAGCTCTGAACCTTGATTCATTGTGGATCGACATTCTATGTACGCCTTTCGGTCGATGTCTTTGGAGCTCTTCTGATAAGCTCGAATCCAGCTGCAGACGCGGAGCGCGGAATCGGAGACAGTGCATTCCAAGCTTACGGTCCTCCGACGTCAAAGGCCTAGGGACCAGTTCATCAGGAAAAACCTCCCGAGATAATTTGACATACTTCTGCTGGAATAATCTTGCCTCAATTTAATCTGGTAAGACCTGCAATAATTTGCTGAATTTTGGTGAACTTTCAATTAACTTTTAACAAATTCTGTCAACTTTTCATGAACTCTGGTTAGCTTGCTCTCAACTTCTGTGTCCGCTTTCTGGAAATGGCCTCAGAAAGACAAATTTCATCTATAAGCTGTGTTGACCATCTTAGATAGATGCTTGGAATGAGTGAAGGCACGTATTCGGGATTTCGGGGCACCTCGGAGGTAAGTCCGAGGGATCGTCAAACCAACGTCAAACCGACCAAGTCGTTCAAACTCCGCCAGTACCAAACAATACCCAACGAAAAGATCGCCCCATTTTGTCTTTCTTGCTCCCACCACCATCTTTGCCCCCCACTTCCGCAGCTGCGACATCTTGCCGTTGCCCTACTCGTTGCCCCTCATCCTCCCCATCCGCCTTCCTCTCCTTCCCGTCCCGTGGCCTGTCCCGTGGCCTGCCCCACCTCTGCAACCTCGCACTTGCCACGTCACTGCAAACGGCAAGCACGTCCCGCGCCTGGAGCCCATCCTGACCTCACTCTGTGCAATCCGTGGGCCGTTCAAGTCCTTCCATCATATCAAGTTCTTGCCTCCGTCTGTCAACTCCAACCCTCCGGATTCTCAGTCTCAGCCCCACCTCATACCGCCCGCCGTGTGCCCACTGCGGTATATGTGCCCCAATTTCAAGTTGATCTCTTCTTCTCTATCTGGCCGCCAAGCAGCCGACTATAGCCCTCAACATCTCAGTGTACCTGCAATATCCTCAACCCCTGCAACGTTGTCAAGTTCTCCAATTGTTAAAGACTCGCTCGCTCACCTCTTCCTACGATTATCTCGCCACTAAAGCCAAGGTATCAGTGCTAGCCATGGACCCATCCCTGCGCTCGATCTTTGGACTTGTGTGCGCGAAACAAGTTGATCTCGACAGCGTAAGGGTACCTTCCCGGACGACGTGCAACTCGTCGGGTTTGCGCACGGCGCGACGCGCTGTGCACGGCGGACGCCAGGACGCCCGCGCATGGCTCGGCCATGCCACTCGACGTCAGCGCCGCCGCCCGTTGTCTTTCGGTTCGCATTTCTTCTGCCTACCTCCAGTTATAGAGCTGACCTACCCATTTTACAGCATCCTGTCGCCACAACTGAGAAGCGCCAGCATGCCCTCGTCGGCAGTGTCGTTCTGCATGTCCCCGGTGATCGAGTCTAGATGGGTCATGTCGTATATAGATAGCGTTAACAATGTCATCTGTTTTTGTATCCTTCTGACTATTCGTATGAGCGAGTGCGCTATGGAAAGCTGTTTAACAGGGGTGCATATTGACCCAAAATCTGAGCAGAAGTTGACTAAAAGTTGAGTAGAAGTTCGTCAGCTTTTTTTTGGGTAACATAATTCCACATACCCTGACCAACTGTTGATAATAGCGATAATTCCAGATAATTCCAATGAAATTATCTCAAATTACCTGGGGAGGGTTTTCCTGATGTTATCGTATAATCTTTCCCCTGGTATCTCTCGATCTCGCGTAGACCTGGCAGGGTTGCCTACATTCTGCTGTCAACACTACGTGTGCAGAGCTGTGTAGCTGCCACTGCTCGAAGGTTACTTATCTCCCAAATTTCGGTTTATCTCCCTTTTGCTTGACCGGGAGAACTTTGGGAGAATCTAGACGGCAAGGTTTGAATTACAAATAGGGACGCTCCACTTACCAGATATTCCATTGAGAATCTGAGTGGTATCAAGGCTATATCTTTCCAGCCCAAAATTTTAGGGACTAACAAGGCCAAAACAAGGCGCAGAATAAGGGAGATGATCATCATTTTGAATTTTCAACTTCAAGCGAGAAGTTGTGCGATCATGTGACTGTACCACGCGACGCGAAATGGCAAGCAGAGCCACACATCACGATTTAAATTGTAGTTTACGAGGTAAGCAGCCCTCGATGTAATCACAGCAGGCGACTCTACAAAAATGAATCTCGCAGCACGATTGTGATATATAGAAGTTGAGCTAGAAGTTGAGCTTGCCCGTCGAGGGCCGACACACAGTGTCGTATCGGAGTGGACAAGGAGTGGATCTAATCCTGAGTCAATGCTTGCCGCGCCATTTATTTCAGGTTAAGTTTACCCTGGTTAACGTCCAGAACCCATGAGCTCCCCATCAACGGTACTAATCGCGAGTCGCAGCTGCCAGTGAATCCCACCCGCCAATACACTGCCAGTGAATGGTATCGCTTCATTCCCAATTCAATCCGGGCAATGCTCAAACCTTAATTTCACATATGATGGGACACCGCTCGGGACTGGAACAGCTCTTGATTCAATTGGCACGAAGTGCAGTTCCCAATATACCTAACAAACCACAATGCTGGATAAATCTATAAGTTCATGTGAGTCACTACAAGTACACGCCATACATGTGATCAGACAAGGATAGAAACAAACGCCCACGCCCGTCGTCACTCTGCTCAGAACGACTGCGGCTGCCTTCCCTCTGCGCGCTGTTGCCGGGCGGCCAAGATGTCAATCCGGGGGCGCCAGACGGCGGAGTCGGACCCGGTACCACCGGTGGACGTTAGCGCGGAGTCGGATTTCGCCCGGTCTCGCGAGTCCACCGTCTCCATGCTGGCGCCGGCGACAACGCTCCCCTCGCCTACGGTGCTCGCCCGCGGGCGCGTGAACACGCGTGTGCGGTACTGCGTCCCCAGGTTCGGCAGGCTTATCTGCGGCGCGACCACGGGGACGGTGCGCGGGCGCGCGCGGTCGGGGAGGCTCAGGTGCGAGCCGCTCGTGGCGCTTGTCGGGCTTGCGAGCACCCATGTGGGGTTGACGACGAAGGGGATCTGGCGCTGCGGCATGCGCGCCTCGGCGGCGCGTGCGCGACGTCGCCGAATGTAGAGCAGCGCGAGGACTAGCACCAGCACGACAGCTACGCCTCCAAGGGTGCCGCCGAGCTCTGCGCCGATGAGTCTGTTGGGCGGGTTCGCTCTGGCGGCGAGGTTGGACACCAGATGCCAGGGCTGAAAGGTGGTCGACGTGTGGTCTGATGAATCTGGGTAGGCAAGTATTGGCGACGTGGTGGATGGGACCGGCGTGGGTGGTGGAGGGAGATGTTTCGCACTCGTCCTTGGGCCGCACTCAGTCTGTATTAAAGAGGCGCGGAGTCGGCGCTGCCGGACAGAAGGTCACCACAGCAATGGCCTGTGGAACAGGATTGGGTCAAAGTCATACTTAATAGATGCGGCGGCGGCTCAGTTACATCACGGGCGCGGCAGTCGAGATCCCGTTGAGGACACGTCGCGATGAGACTCGTTCCTGCAGTGTCCCCGGGGCTTGGCTTCCCTGTATACGGGGGACGCAGGCACATACATTGTCCGGAAGAGGAGTATTCTTGGGAGAAGCTGCGCTTGAGGCATCAGTGCTCCGCGATAGCATCAGAAACGGAAGCCGCCCCCACACAAAAGAGGCCGGCACCGGGAACAAGCTGCGGAGACTTGATACTACGGTGTGCGAACAAGGATAGCGAATGACTGACGGTAGAATACGAAGTGAGGAGCTTTCTTCCTGAAGGTTGATTTGGATGGAAGTACAGTTCAATTGCCCTGTGGGTCTGCAAAAGCCTAAGATAATAATTGAGGGGACTGGTTAGTCGCAGAATAGCGTCAGCTTACGGTCAAGAAGCTGGAGGACCAGTGTGAGGCACAGCAACCAGTGCAACGTAGTGTGGCGCTCACCCGACTTCTCCGCCTAATGGGCCCGTCGCCGTGAAACTTGCCGACAGTCCCGATAACACCCGATCCTGTGCCCGGAGAAATAGGGAAGACTTATGGGCATTTTTCCGATTAGCGAGGGATACATGCAGTTTCAAGTGGGCAAAATATCCATGGGCAAATGCGTGCAGTCTTTAGTGCAAAGAGGAGAGTTTGGGTCAGAGTGCCAGGCAGGTAGAGGTTACCCAGTCCGCGAGCGACAAAAGATGTTCCAAGACATACATTACAGGAAGGGCTAGGGTTGAAGTCACAGAGTGGCAGCTGCAATTGTATAGGCGCTGCGGAGTGCTTCACTGCGGGACAGTGCAATGATCATCTATCACCACCACCGTCGCTGAGAAGGGATGGTCGCGAGAATGAGTGACGGTGCGGGTGAATCGTCGAATCGTCGTCGTTCCGACACCCATCCAGTGTGTTTTCCGGGCTCAGTTCGGGCTGAGGAGATATCTGTATGTTCCACATGGTCCTTGTGCTTCAACCTGCAGGGAGAGTGCCTTTGCACTGCCAGTGATTGTTGGAAGGGTGTGTGCCAGCGAGATGATCAGAAACAAGTTCCGCCGGCAGAGTTGACGGCAGTCAGATAGGTCACGTGGCTCCGTGACCTCAGCGCGTCGCGCGGGCCGTCGCGCCGCACCCTCACTGCGAACTTCCATGTACTTCGCCTCTTGTTGGGCTCTTACCTTGCGGCTGGTGGGATCCATCTCGCCGCTCTTCACCCATACTCCCAACGACACTCGGAGCTGCAAGACTATTCCTGGGGATGAGAGCTGGCCCTTGGCGTCGACCTGGAAGCGCTTCAATGACTCAATCGACGGTCGGTTGATCAGGACGGTTCCAGTGGCCCAGCCCTGCCACACCCCCTCGCACGATGCATTCAGATGTGCGAAGATCAGAGACCAATGGCATTTATCCACTTTCCAGTATTTACGTTCGTCAAATTGGGAGCGCAGCACAGCTGACCTGGACTCGCAGCGCTAAAAGCTCCTCTTCCATGATGACACCCTTCTTTGCGAATCTCAGCTGCGACCCGTTCACTCCGCCGGACGACCAGTGCATCCTCGGGACGTATGTCCAGTATGCGGTGAACGTGTCGGCCCCAGAGCACATATACAAAACCCTGGATTTCGTCAAGACGCACAACATCCGCTTCGTCGTGCGCAACACCGGACATGAGTAGCTAAGCTCTGTTCTGAGAGATAAAATCGTCGTCTGATCTGTGCAGCTACATGGGAAAATCCACGGGCGCCAATGCGCTGGCGATTTGGACACACTTTTTGCGGGAGACGCAGTGGATCGAGGACTTCCGCTCGTCCTCGTATCAGGGGGTTGCCGTCAAGGCACAGGCCGGAGTATCCGCGGATCTGCTGTACGAGCAGGCTGATGCACGCGGATATGCGGTCGTGGGCGGGGAATGCCCGGTGAGTGCACTGCAGCGTTTCCCGGTGCTTGACACCGAGGTCACATATAAGGCAGAGCGTCGGAATGGCAGGAGGATATACCCAGGGCGGGGGGCACTCGGTGCTCAGCTCCCTATTCGGCCTCGCAGCGGACCAGACGCTCTCCTTCGAAGTGATAACCACCGAGGGAGATTTCCTGATCGCGTCGCCAACCCAAAACCGCGAGTTGTACTGGGCCCTGAGCGGAGGGGTCTGCGTCTCTCTTCACGTTCTTGACGCTTAGCTGACCCTCCTTTCGATATCAGGGCGGTGGGACGTACGGGATAGTGTGGTCGGTGACGCCCAAAGCCTACAAAGACCTCCCGCTCACAATCGCCACCGTTGAATTCACCTCCGAAAACCACACCGCCGATACGTACTGGAGCGCGATAAATGCGTACCAGCGCAGCACCCCGTCCTACACCGCCGCAGGCGCCTTCGCGCTCGCGTACTACACCGCAAACTCCTTCCGCATGCACCCCCTCGCGTTCCCCAACGCCACCGCCGCGGCCGCCGCGCCGCGCGTCCAGCCCCTCCTCGCGCGCCTCGCTGCGCTCGGGATCAACTACACCCACGCGCTCACGACCTACCCCACCTTTCTGAGCGCCGCGCGCAGCACGGCGGATCGCGCGGACTACGGCGTCGGGCTGTGGCACTTCGGCGGCCGCCTGCTGCCGCGCGCCCTCTGGGAAACCCCGCAGTCGTTCGCCCGGATGACGAGCGTCATACGCGCGATCATCGAGGACGGGGGCGCCGCGTTCGACGTAGCCGTCCGCCCTTCGCGCGCGGCCGCCGGGGACCCCGACAACGCGGTCCTCCCCGCGTGGCGCGATGCAGAGCGCCTCTTTATCCCGATGCTGTCTGTCGCCCGCTCCGCTGCCTTTGCACCCACTGATGCCCCGCGCGCCACAGGACATGGGACGACCACGCGAGCTGGGAGGAAATCCTGGAAGCGCGCAAGAAGATTACGTGGACGTTTGGCGAGCCTCTGCGCCGCCTGAGTCCAGGCGGCGGTGCATATCTCAACGAGGTATGTACTAGATCGACACTCGCAGATGAAACCAATGTTCATTACCACGACAGGCGGATACGTCTGAGCCTGACTGGAAAGCAGCGTTTTACGGGGAGAACTACGCCCGCCTGTTAGCAGTCAAAGATCGCTTCGATCCCGCCCAGCTCCTATACGGCTCGACAGCTGTTGGAGGCGACCGCTGGATCGAGGAAAAAGACGGTCGGCTGTGCCCCGCGTGAAGTGAAGTGGCCGAGACCAAGTCTACGATTTGAGAGACCGAGAGCACGTATGTATGGGCGATATACTGTGCAAAAATCAACGACATTTTACAGGGTTTTTGATGACAACTTACATCTGCAATCCAGACTTTGGATTACATCTTGCCTGGCTGGCGGACATCTTTTAGGTTGGATCGCATCTGTCCACAGCTAACATTAGGTTTATTTGGGAATTGATTTGGATCAGTTCAGGTTATGCTCGGCTATCGGCTTGTCTCGGAGCAAGTCCCAAACTCTTGTTCCCCTGCTTCAATGATATGTTTGGCATTTCGGATGATATTCATCCATCTCTGAGTATTATATCAGATCATATGGAAAGGTTTTCAGTCAATTTTCCTCAAAGAATGATGAAATTGGTGTTTTTGACCTCAATCATTTTGAGAAGCCTTAGAGATATGAAGGACTATCAAAATCTTCACAAGGACTGAAACAATCAGTATCTAGGACCTGTATAGGTTGAATGAGCTATGTTTCTGGATGGCAGTAGTGTTTCGCTCACGATAATTCAGTGCTGTTCCGTTTCTGAATCTCGGCATGATGGCTAGATCATTGTGCCGATCAATTGATCAAATCCTTTCAGATAATCCTTGTCTCAAAGTCCTACAGAAGTAATCTTAGATGGTGTAATCCCTTTCTAGTTGGTTGTAACCCATGGAAAAGATTGGTTGTAGCCTGAATGGTTGAGATGTAAGCCAATCACGAAAAAGGTGTAGATGTAGTTGAAAACCCTGTTTTCAGACATGAGTTGTAATCAGTTATTTTTTGCACACTATATGTGCCATACGTATGTACCATTGTATGCGATACACGAAAGCCATCTATGTGTTACAATATCCGTATTCGATAAGTAAGCGCTAGTAAGCAGGCGAGTCGGCCAGTAAGTACGTTAACTTTAGGTAGGATCGCGGACCACACAGTACCATCCGCAATCACTTCATCCAGCGAGCGACATCCGGCTACTATTTTCTTTTCTTCCCCCGGCCCCGCCCTCCTCCTCGAGTATTCGTCTGTACGGGCGGTACAACGCGTGGTGGTGGCTGCACGGGCGAGGGTGGAACAACCGGGATGGGGTGGTACGAAGGCGCAGGCGACGGAGGAACGACTGGAATGACCGGTCCCCCGCCAAAAGCGTTCGCCATGGTATTATGCGCTGTCATCTGATCAAGCGAAAGCGTCGAGTCGCTGCTGTCGCTACCTCCGCCGCCGCCCGCGCCCCCGAAGACGCTGAACGCGCCTGCGCCCGGGTGTGGCGTGTGGGTGCTGTTGCGTCGCGCCCGGGACAGCCCGGAGGACGCGCGGGAGGGAGGGCGACTCCCGCCTGCACTGATCAGGACCTGCGGCACGAAGCCCGCGGGCGTCATGCCGGCGTAGATGCTCTGCCGCGGCGTGGCGCTGACAGGGCTGCTCCCAGCTACCGACGCGGGGAGAGGATAGGCTGCCGCCATGGCGGGCGTGGGCGTGAAGTACGCAGTCCCGAAGGCCGCAGAACCTCCGGGCGGCGCAGGCGCGTATATCGAGGGCGGCGTCGACATGAATCCCGGCGCTAGCATTGGCTGCGGCGCGGCGTGGGTCCCCGCCAGCCCAGCGGGCGGCTCGATGGGGACGTTGTTGACAGTAGCGACGGGGAATCCGAGAGGCAACCCCGTCGTGCGCGTTCCACCTGATTGGAGAGGTACACCATTAACCATGGGTGAGGGGAATCCGATCGAGGGCCCAGACGTACTCGCCCCCGCCGATTCGATGGGGACATTGTTAACGGTCGCCACAGGAAAGCTGACAGGCTTCGGCGTGTGTCTCCCCGCCGATTCAAGACGAACGTTGTTGACAGTGGGGACGGGGAATTCGACCGGAGGGGCTTGCCCGCCGACCGGCTCGATTGGGACGCTATTGACCGTCGCGACGGGAAACCCTACTGGAGGCGCAGCTGTCTGCGTCCCAGTTGACTCGATGGGCATGCCGTTCACAGTGGCGACGGGGAAACCGACGGACGCGCCCGACTGCCTTCCCGTTGACTCGATGGGGACGTTGTTCACCGTCGCCAACGGGAACCCGATGGAGGATCCAGGCGTGCGTCCCCCGACCGACTCGACGGGGACGTTATTCACCGTTGCGACAGGGAATCCGACGGACGCCCCCGACTGTCTTCCCCCAGACTCGATGGGTACATTGCTGACCGTCGCGAGAGGAAACCCAATGGAGGACCCAGGCGTGCGTCCCCCGACCGACTCGACGGGGACGTTATTCACCGTCGCAAGAGGGAAGCTGATTGAGGACCCAGGTGTGCGTCCCCCGACAGACTCCACGGGGAGATTATTCACCGTTGGGACGGGGAAACTAAGGGGCGAAGGCTGCGACGCAGAGGACCGCTCGATAGGCACGTTGTTGACGGTGGCAATGGGGAAGCCTACAGGCGCGTTCGCGGGGCGTTCCACGGGGACGTTGTTGACGGTGGCGACAGGGAAGTTTAGCGGAGCGCCCGACGCCGGTGGGTGCGCGCCTACAGGCTCGATAGGGAAGTTGTTGACGGTGGCTACAGGGAACCCCCCTGGAGGCCCGGGCGTACGCGTCCCTCTCCGTTCAACAGGCACGTTGTTAACGGTAGCGACAGGGAAGCCAGCGGGAGCCTGAGGGCCCGACGGCGGCCGCCCACCGACGGGCTCGATGGGGAAGTTGTTAACGGTGGCGACGGGGAAGCCCCCTGGGGGTCCAGGCGAACGCGTCGCGCCCCGCTCGAGGGGCACATTGTTGACCGTAGCTACCGGGAATCCGAGCGGCTGAGAATGCGCAGGCTCCACGGTGAAGTTTCCGACGGTCGGCACTGGGAAGCCGACATGCTGGTGTGGATTCGCAGGCACCACAGGGAAGGGGAAGCCGCCAGGTATGGGGGGATGGGACGGCGCCTCGACGGGGTAGTTGTTGACAGTCGCGACGGGGAAGCTGGGCGGCGACTGAGCCGCCGCGCTCTGGTGCCCGAACGGGTACTCCCCGCCGTATGCCCAGCTGCCCCCACCCGCGCCAGCACCCCTGCTCGGCGGACGCGCAGACGGGCCCTGCGCCGCCCACGCCGCAGTCCCCGCCTGGCTCGGGGGGCGCGCGGGCGGGTTCGCGCCGATAAGGGGCGGGGGCGCGGCCCACATCGAATTCGTGCTCGGATTCGGATTGAGATTCGGAATCGGAATCGGACGCGGGCTCGCCTGTCGGCTCTGCGCCCACGCCGCGGTGGCTTGGCTGGGCGGGCGCTGTGGCTGCCTTTGAGTGTGGGGCTGCGGCGTCCCGCCAGTAACGGCCCGGCTCGTCGCTTGCGTCCATCCTTCCGACGGGAGCGCCACGGGCGGGCGCGTGACGCTCATGGGGACGAAACCCGCGGGATACACCACGTTCTGCGCGAAGGCGGGCAACGGGCCCAGCCTGACGCCCGGCGGTATCAGGCCGTCGTCGGAATCCTCGTCGTCGTCATCGTCGTCGTCGGAATCTGAGCCGCCTGGTGCGTCATGCGGCGAGAGGAAGTCGCTCGCTGTGGGCGGCTGGAGGTCTGTGGTCCTTACGGATCCGGGGCGCGACTAGAAGTCGGATTGTCAATACAGCGGGAAGCGAGAGGGAAAGGAAGGGAAGCAACGACTTACGGGCGGGATGATGGTGATATTGACGGTGCGCCCGCTGGACCCGCTCGACGAGCGGCGCAGGTCAGTACGGAAGCTCTCCTGGCTCGGCCTTGCATGCACCCCGCCAGCCGCTGCCGCCGCGCGGATCTGCGCGTCGTACGGGCTCAGCAGCCCCGGCGAGCGCAGCGGGCTCGGCGGCGGCAACGTGTTCCGCGGCGCCTGTACATTGATCAGCATCCACGTCCACAGAGGTTCACGAAAGGGGAAGTAAGAAAGCGCACCTCCTCGTCCGTCTCGCGGCGCCACTCCTCCATCCCGCGCGGGTCCGAGTACGGCGTCCCGTGCGTACGATGCGTCAGCGGCGCGCCCCACGCGCTGCCGACGCCGAGCTGGCTCCCCCCGGGCGACCCGTCGACGTCCTCCAGAATGACGCTCAGTTCGCGCTCGCGCCCGCCTGGGCCACCACCCCCGCCCCCACCCATCCCACTCCCGCCGCGCGCGCTGCCGCCCTCGCTGGCGGGCCCCGCGCTGAGCGGGAACGACGTGAGGCGTAGCGTACGCAGGCTCGTCGACACACTCGACGGGCTGCGCGCCCGCTCGACCTCGAACGTCGGCGGCGGCACGGGGTTCTGCGGCTGAGACTGCGTCTGCGGCTGGGGCTGCGGCATCGGCGTGTGGCGCACGGCATGCTCGACCTCGAAGCCCGGGTGGGGCGCAGGCACGGGTATGGTCGGAGGGGGCGGCAGGGTGGGGAGGGCCCCGAGCGGCGGGGGCGGCATGGGGACGTGCGGGGGCATCTCCCGCGGCGGCGGGACGGGGATGGGCACGGGCTGCGGCATCAGCGCCTCGATCGGCGTCGCCCGCGGGACGCCCATGCCCAGCGCCGCCTCGAGCGCGGAGGCGGAGGACGAGCGCCGGCGCGGCGCGGCGGTGGCAGCGGGTGGCGGCGCGGAGCTGCGGCTCGCGGTGCTTGCACGGCGCGTGGGGGTGGACGAGGTCCGGTGCTCCGGTGGCGGGGCGGCGCTCGACGGGCGGGGGGTGCGCGAGACGGTGCTCGCGGGTCGCGCAAGGGGGGGCTCGTGATGCTGGGCCACGGGCGGGGCGCTGACGCGGCGAGGGGTTGTGGTCGACATCGCGGACGCAGGGCGGCGCGGGGGCTGCGCGGGGTCGGCCGCGGCGGGCGCCTGCTGCGCACCGTGCGCCGAGCTCGTCGACTGCGCCCGCGCGCGCGCTGTGTGGCCCTCGGAAACGGCCTCGATGAACGCGCCGCCCCCCTCCCGCGCCTCCCGCACGCGCGGCGCACCCGCAATCTGGCGGCGCTGCCCGTCCACCAGGCGCCGCTGCTCCCTCGCCGCCGCGAGCGCGCGCCCGTGCCCGTACCCCGTCTCGTACCCCTGCCGCCGCCCCTCTTCCCGTGCGACGATCGCTTGCTTCTCCACGTGCAGCTTGCGCGCGAGCGCCCGTGCGCTGCGGGCCGCGGCCTCCGCGTCGTCGCGCTGCCCCTCGAGCATGCGCACGACATCTTGCGCGCGCGCGATCTCCGCCTGCGCGAGCTCCATCTGCATCTTGCAGAGGCTCAGCTCCGCCTGCGCGGCCGCCGCGCGCTGCTGCAGCGCCGCGGACGCCTGCAGCGCCTGACTGGTCTGGGCGAGGCGCGCGGCTTCGAGGGCGCGGCGCTCGCTGTCGGACTCGACGAGGCGCCGCGAGGACGCGTCGAGCTTCGCGAGCGCGGCGTGCAGGAGACGCCGGGTGTCTCCCGTCTCGTTGGCGTCGTTTCCGAGGAGTTGGAGCAGCTGCGTCGCGGAGGTGGGAGGGGGGTGTTGCACCGTCGGTCGTGCGCGTGACATGGTGCCTTGGTCAACAGAGGTGGAGCGCGGGGGCTGCTTTTTGGGTGTCGAGGGGCGTACAGCGCCCCCGCGCTGCAAGTCTTTGATTCTGGGGGGTTTAGGCTCCTTGCGAAATTCTGCCACCTGAGTGGCTTTGAAGTTTTGCAGGTCAGTACTTGAAAGAAATTTGGTTAGACAATGCACCAGAGGGCCCTGCAGAATAGCGCACTCGTCCGCCCGGAAGCCCTCCATCTGGGCTTCTTTAAATTTGAATTGATTCGTCCCTCCGGTCAGCTTGCGAAACCCTGCCGCTTGAGTGGCTTTGAAGTTTTGCAAGTCAGTCCTTCATAAGCAATTCGGTTAGAGGATGCACGAGAGGGCTCTGCAGCATAACGCACTCGTCCGTCCGGAAGCCCTCCATCTGGGCCTCTTTGAATCTGGACTGATTCGTCGCTCCGGTCAGCTTGCGAAATTGCGCCGCTTCCGCGGCTCTGAAGTCATGAAAGCCAGTGCTATACCCAGGGAACTTTCAGCCACCTCGATGTGAAAAGCATACATCCACGCACTCGTCCGCGCTGCTATCTGTGGACGACACCGGGCGCACCATGGCGCTCGTTAAATGATGAGGATTTCGGTTTCGAGCCGGAAAAGCGGGGGTGAGGCGAGAGAGTTGTCAGTTCGTCACAGATCGTAGGAGCGATGTACACAGTGGGCGCAGGAAAGCAGGGGAATGCGCAAGTATGCCACTGGTTGGTGAGAACAAGTGGTTTGTGTGGCTGTGTCTGTCCATCGGCCAGGTACGCCAGCCGCAGGGTCGACCGCCGACCAGAAGCCCACCAAACCGGAAATGGTCGGCAAGGGTGTCTTGCTTGCCAGATAGATGTCGTGAGCGTTGCGTGAGCGAGTGCAGGGGGCCTGAGAGTTGGTTAAGCACGAGGAAGCCCCGAAACCCGTTATATCGCTTGCAATCGTCCAATGGTTTGTCGAGTCTTGAGGTAGCGTGCGACTCCTCGGAGATCGAGCCAGCTGAAGGTACCTAGCTGCCTTCTCCGCGCGCCCGCAGATACGGCAGCAAGCAATGTCAGGCATCCCGGTTGCACGGAGGTGGTCGGACTTACATAGGTATTTACGAAATCTATTGAAATCTACCACGACGCGATTGACTCTGAGTGCATA
This sequence comes from Mycena belliarum, assembly GCA_029282135.1. Lineage (NCBI taxonomy): Eukaryota > Fungi > Basidiomycota > Agaricomycetes > Agaricales > Mycenaceae > Mycena > Mycena belliarum. Next base: position 666,258 of record JARJCN010000017.1, read on the forward strand.
TCGGTTCTTAAGACCGGAGGGAGGTGATCTGGACCGCTTCAAGGGAATCGCAGACCGGGGTCTCAACCACTGTAGAGGCTGTCTCAATCGTCCTAATGTTAAGTTTAGAGTAGATTAATTATTACGAAACTGAATTAAAGACTTATCCATATCTAATCTCTAATCTAATCTTTTCAACTTGTTGAACATTTCAAGTTTTCAACTCTGTGAAAATTCCTGGGAGTACGAATGGCGCAGATTATATAGCTGCCTGCGTGGAAGGAGTTACTTCCAAATACCAAACGCTGCGGGAGGGGAAGACGCAAGCTGAAAGTATCTCCCGTAGCCTGGTTCAATTCTCCCCCAACTTTTTAGCAACAACTTACGAGGAAGGTGTCGACGTCGTATAATACAAAATCACAAGTTGGTTCTGTGAGGCGCGTTGCACCTTAAGAACTACAATACTTATTCGTTACGATGTCATTAAAGAAGATTTCGGTCTCCAACCAGGACCACTCTTCACGCAGGGCACAGGCGGCCCTCTTCCCCCTCAATCCAGCGGTCGCCTCCGACAGCCGTCGAGCCGTATAGGAGCTGTTCGGGATCGAAGCGATCCTTAATTGCCAGCAAACGGGCGTAGTTCTCCCCGTAAAACGCAGTCTTCCAGTCCGGCTCAGAAGTATCCGCCTATTGTGGTTCAATTTGAATTTGATCTGTTGATGAAGTTGCACATACCTCATTGAGATACGTCCCACCCCCCGGCGTCAGCTGGCGGAGCGGCTCCCCAAACGTCCACGTTATCTTCTCGCGCGCCTGCAGGATCTCGTCCCAGGTCGCACGGTTGTCCCACGGGCTGTGGATTATATATTTCAGCAGAGATACAGCCATCGGAAATGCTTCACCCACAGCATCGCGATGAAGAGACGCTCAGAGTCGCGCCATGCAGGGAGGACCGCGTTGTCGGGGTACCCCGCTGCGCGGAGCGTCGGACGGAAGCCCACGTCGTACGCCTCGCCCCCGTCCTCGATGATCGCGCGGATGACGCGCGTCAGCCGCGCGAACGACCGCGGGTCCGCCCACAGAGAGGCGGGCAGCAGGCGCCCGCCCCAGTGCCACATGCCGACGTTGTGGTCCTGGAGCGCCGCGATGCTGCGCGTGGTGGTGAAGTAGCTCGGGTACGTAGTGAGCGAGTACGTGTAGTTGATGCCGAGCGTGTCGAGGCGCGAAAGAAGGGGCTGCACCAGCGTTGCGGCGGCGTCGGCGGTGAAGTTGGGGAATACGAGCGGCTTCATCTCGAAAGACCTCGCGGTGTAGTACGCGAGCGCAAACCCGCCGACAGTAGTGTAGGAGGGTGTGCTGGCTTGGTAGGCATTTATCGCCTCCCAGTAAGTGTCGGTCGAGATATTCTCAGACGTAAATTCGAGGAGTGCGGCCGTCATTGGGCTATCCTTGTGCGCTTTGATGGTCGCGGACCACACTATGCCGTACGTCCCTCCGCCCTATACAGAATAAATTGAGAAAATTAAATACGAGAAGCGGACGCTCACTCCTCCGCTCAGCGCCCAGTACAAGTCGCGGTTTTGGGTTGGCGAAGCAACCAGGAATTCTCCTTCAGTTGTGATCACTTCAAACGAGAGCGTCTGGTCCGCTCCGAGGCCGTACAGAGAGCCGAGCACAGAGTGACCCCCGCCTTGGGTATATCCTCCGGCCATTCCAACCCCCTATCTTTGGTAAGCGCGGGCCGCGGTGCAAATTATAAGTCGAATACGGCACTCACCGGGCATTGCCCGCCCACAATTGCATAGCCGCGCGAGTCAGCTTGCTCATAGAGAAGTCCCGCAGAAACTCCAGCCTGTGCCTTGACGGCGGGCCCCCGATAAGAAGGGGAGCGGAAGTCCTCGATCCACTGCGTCTCTTGCAGGAAATGCGTCCAAATGGCCAGTGCATTGGCGCCGGTAGATTTCCCCATAAAACTGCGCCAAGATTAGACGCGATTTTCTCTCTCAGCTCCTACTCACTCATGCCCGGTATTGCGCAGGACGAATCGAATATTGTGCGTCTTGACGAAGTCCAAGGTCTTGTATATGTGATCTGGCGTCGAAACGTTCACGGAATACTGAACATACGCCCCAATGTCGCATTTCTCGTCTCGCGGCGCGAACGGGTCGCAGCTGCGGTTCGCGAAGAAAGGGGTCATCGCGGACGAGGAGCTTTTCACGCTGTTGCTCCAGTTAGCATCTATCGGTCTTCCGTAGTTGAGGGACATACTGAAGAGCCGATGAATTCCACTGCATCCGGATCTCTGCACACTGGGACGCATTGTACGCGGGTCCGTGGCAAGGCTGCCCGAGTGGAATCGTCCTGATCAAACGGCCGTCGATAGAGTCATTCAATCTTGCCCAAGTCGCCGCCGACGGCCAGCTCTCATCTCCCGGGATAGTTTTGCAGCTTCGCGCGTCGTTTGAAGTCAAAGTGAAGAGCGACGAGATGAATCCCACCAGGCGCAGGGTGAGAACGTGGCGAAGGTCGAGGTACATGGAGGTCTGTCGTCAACGGGTGTAAACAGAGCCGAATATCATTTCAATACCCCTAAGGATAGTCATATATCGATTATCTCTTATCGCTGGGTGCGATGATAATCTGGTCCTTCTTCTTGCCGGCTACTTGAAGTGACATAATGGGAAACGGAAAAACCCGCCTGATTTGGAAGGACCATAGGATGAGACTCAGGATATGATGTGAGCTATCGATGCCTTGGCTCCGGTTACCGGCCAGCTGGATGGCATGAAAGCGGCAAAGCCCCTAAATGTTGGGTCCCAGGTTCAGTCGATTTCCATATATAGGAATAGTGCCGTGAAGAGACAAAACAAGATGTTTTAGGTGGAACTTGAGTGTTGCGATGGATAAGTGTATGAACCCAACCATGCTTGACTGGGTATACAACTCAAGCTATTTTTCAGGTTTGGGTCAGAATGCAGTATTGCTCTGCACTGGTTATGTAAACATTTCAATTTTTTCGTTGAGAAAAAAAAGGGAGAAATGTTTTGTGTTTTACAGCAATTTTCCAGCGAGAAATCGAGTCAAGAACGAGGAACTTTTTGTGACTTTTCTAAACCTCAGGATTTTTTTTTCATCAATTTTTCATATGGTTCAACTTGTCCTAGTGCGGCTTACATAAGATGAAGTTGCTGAAAGGCGTAAGAAAACGAACTACTCAATTTACATCGCGTCCCCCCCCCTTCTCCTTTTCCTCCAGCGCAAGGAGCGACTTGATCGTATCAACGATGATCGTCTCGAACGAGAGGTACTCGATCCCGAGGTCGCGCGTGGTCTTTCCCGTGTCGAAGAGCAGATCGGGAGCGGTGGTCCCGTTGGATGTGGGCAGGTTGGCGCTCAGCGCAGGGAAATGGCGCGCGATGACAGCGGCAATGTCCGCAAGGCTCTGTGGGGCGGTGAACCATCAGCACTCGGAGGCAGAGGAACGGCATATGGAGGCAGAGGAACATACAAAGGTGCCGGCGATGAGGAGGTACCGCTGGTTGATTGCCGCGTCGCGCTCCGCCGCGCGGAGGTGCGCCTGCGCGACGTCACGCGCAGAGACGTACATCGCGTGCCGTGCGGGGAGCACGAGCCCCGCCTTGTGCGTCCCGCGCGCGATGTCCCAGATGAACGCGACGGAGCGGTTGAGCGCTTCGAGCGAGGTGAGCGGCTGGATCGGCGGGTCGAACACGCCGCTGGGCGCCGTCAGCGTCAGCATCATTCGCACGCAAGGGAGGAGGGCGCGCACCAGGGGAGGATGGCGGTCCCCGCCCAGGCAGGCTTCTCGTCCTGGATGTAGGCGAAGAAGGCGCGCTCCGCGAGGGTCTTCGACACGCCGTACACGAAGCGCGCGTCGGGCGACGTCTTCGCGTCCTCGTAAGTGCCCTGGTTCCAGTCCTGGGTTGTATACAGCCGCCCCGTCTCCATGCGGGCTGTTTCGACGACCGTGGCGAGCGTTGACGTGAAGATGACGCGGCGGATGCGCGGCTCAAGCTTCGTGGCGGCGAGCAGGGTGCGCGTGCCGTTGATCGCGGGGATGAGCATGTCCCGCTCGTTGTCAGTCTGCGAGTCCGGTGAGTGTGCACGGGGACTGTAAGTGAAAGCACACGCACGACGTTTGGGATGTTGGGCGATGCGACGTGCGCGATAATATCACAGCCCTTGACTGCGTCGTCGAATGCGCCGGGGGCCGCGAGGTCTCCGACGACGACACCCTGATAGGCCGCTTTGTGCGCAGGGAAGTGCTCGATCCAGCTGTGCACCTTTTCGGCGGTTCGCGCGGATCCCCGCACAGTGTACCCCGCCTCCAGAAACGCGAGAGCGGTGTACGTGGCGAGAAAGCTGCAGGGGATATGGTGAGCCAACAACATTCTGCTAGATGTGATCCGCATACCCGTTGATACCGGTGACGAGGACGACTCCTTTAGACATTTAGAACGGAGGTTTGCAATAATAGTAGAGTCCCAGTGGATGGCGTGTCTTTATAGCGCGGGGCCATGTCAATGGCGAGAATCGGATGCTCGCGGCACATTCCAAGGAAGGGTGCCACGGAAGGCGACCCGCAGCTGCTGGATTCCTAACAGTCATCCAGGACCTGTGCAGCGTTACTGCAGACGAGCGGGAAAAAGCGGAAGAGCGTCGGGTCTGTAACACAACGTAACAATGATTACGAAGTCTGATATCGTTAGGATTTAACGTGGTTCGCGAACGTTAACGGAGCTGAAGTGCCCAAAGCGAGTCGACGTCCGTAGACCGATGCAAACTTGAGAAGAAGAAAGCACGATCAGCTTGACGATAAGCGATATTCCAACACTCACCTATAATTCATCATAAGGCGACTTATCACCAAGGTGGGAAATGCGCAGCTTGAGGAGCCGTGCCTGTGCACAGAGAGTGCATAGTTCATATCGCGCTCCGTAGGTCCGTCGGAAGCTGACGCCATTGAATGAGTCTTTATTCAACGGCCGTCAACGTCCAACATTCCGGAAATGGGAATCATGGAACGATAGTCGGAAATCAGAGGGGACGGGTGAGCGGTCTCATATGACGGGTGGTCAGCCACATATCCGAGCAGGCTGACCATAGGAACAAAGATGTGGCGAGTGTTCCAGAGCCGAAGATAGTCGACTTGAGAATGCCGGCGTGTTTATTGACCAGTAGAGTTCAATGCGCGAGAATATGGAGGCCCGTGAAGCCCGGAAAAGTGGCGAGCAGGCAAGTGCGCAAGAATGAAGAGTTGAAATATCGTCCGCATTTTCCTCTATGATTTTATCGATCAGTTCCTGCGGGAGGAGCTCCGAGTGATACGGCGGATGATGGATTCATGTAGTCCGCGTTGAAAGAGTGGGTGGATCTTTAGTTTTGATAGGATCCTTTGTCAGGAGCTACCGCGATATCTCTGGCGATAAGCTGACTTGAAGCACGCGCGGCGACGGCGCCGCGACGCCACTGCTCCAATGACTTTTTCCAGATTTGCGACGTTTTGGGCTACAAGACTGGTCTTGAGTTATTACGGCGTATAGGAAGTGCACATACTTTTTTGCCCGAGCAGGTTTTCCGAATCCAGGATTCCTCGTGAATGGGGGACTCTGTCGTCGTCAGCAACTTATCACCAAAAGTGGGGAGATCTGTTATTCCTTGCCGGTCCGGCATCAGACTGATGGCATCTTGCAATGCTTGGCGACGGTTTGGCAAACTGCCACCAAGGTATACAAAGGCTTCACCAAGCTGACAGTCTCTTGGAATGCACCAGCATGATTGTAAGGGATTTATAAGACTAGACAAAATACTTGGCCATTCTGAGGCAATGATTACTGTTAATCACTACCTGAAATCTTAATTCATCTCTTTTTTCCCTGGGACCATAGTACTTTGCTTATTATGTATATGACGCATAACCTTTACCTTTCAGCATACCGGCCATTAAACATGGATAATTCTATTTAACAACCCCCCTTGTTTACAACAACCGGGTTGTAAAACAAAAGTTTCTATCTAGCAACCCTCACAAAGTTTTATTCTATCTAACAACCTCTTTGATGAACCGACGGCTCGGGGCACACGGCTGCGGTGCGCCCGGCGCGTTCGTGTCGATCAATTCGGCCCTGGCGTGTCTTTGCATCTCCGCAGGTCAACGGTTCGGGGCGGCAAAGCGGGCGTACCAACCGGCTGTGATGTGCACGGCGCGTTCGCGTTGATCCGGGCGCGTGCTTCGCCTGGCGTACGAAATCGACCGCGCCGCCGGGGACGGGCGGGGCGCGTTCGCATCCACGAGCGCCCGCCCCGCGCGGCAATGTCTTCGCCGGCGGGGCCCCGCCTTCCCCACCGCATCCTCCATCACCACGTCCTGCAGCTCCGCACCCAGCACAGTTCCAAAACCGCGCGCGACCGCAACGGTGCTCCGTCAACGCCAAACTGTGTACGTCCCCTCCCTCCCTAGTGGCCCCGCGACCCGCAGAAAGGCAGTGATCGACCTGAGCCCCGCGACTTGGAGCGCGTGCCGGGGGCGGCGATGTTCAAGCTGTGCTTGTGTGGCATTGTCATCCTCTCTCCGGCACGGCGCGGGAGGAAAGACACGAGGAGGGTTGTTACATAGAAAGAGGGTTGTCAAATAGAATCCTTCTATTCTACAACCCGGTTGTTTTAAACAAGGGGGGTTGTTAAATAGAATTATCCATTAAACATCGTCGACATGCATGAATGCACAAGTCCGAGTCAGTTTACCGCACTACTACAGTACTGCCAGCCTTGCAAGTCAGCCCCCCTTTGGCTGTTTGTGCAGCTATCAATGTCATGCTATCGTTATTCTGACTCCTCCGGCAGCCCAAAGTACTAGTGACCAGATGGCAAGAGCCGGCCTTGGAGTCAGTTGTGTCTGCGACACGAGATCTGATAGTGATCTCAAAGGTCCGTGCGCATTGTTTGGCTCTGCGTGTCCGATCACGCGGAAGTTGATTGCGCCACAACGCATCTTTCTTTCTCCCTCTTTCCCCGCCCACCCAATACTCGTCTATACTCGTCCCTCTCCTCTGTTTGTGTCCACCTCTGGGCCCTTCGATGACCACCGACCACCAGAATGCAACAGCAACACCCTCAAGCCTCCTGCAACGTCTCGGAGCCTCAACTACGCCCACTGTGACACATGCGCTACCGCGACTTGTCTCCCATGGCTCGCAAAGACGCAAGCCGGCCTCATAGGCGCAAGACATACCCAATCAAGATGATCTTCAACTCTAATACCTACTCGTCGACGCTTCAAGATGGCTCTGGACGCGCAAGGCCTATGTCAAGGCTGCAAGTGACAGCGGCCACCGCCGGCCGCCCATCAACTTTGTTTTGAAGACGGCTCTCTGTCCAACATGAGCCCTTCCACACTATCCCATCCCTCCGCTGTCGCTCTCGTGCCAACTAGCGTCCGCGGCTCCTCCTATCTCCTTTCAAGGTGGCGCGGAGCTGGCATGCAGCCTGCGGAGCTCCGCGCTGGCACTCGGGCGGTGCCACTCGCGCGCACGGTGCGGTGTCGTGGTGGGCGGGGTGGTAGGCGCGGGTGTCGCGGGCAGCTCACCCATGCTCGCGGGCGCTCCCTGCGTCGCGGTGAGCGGGGGCGACGCGGCGCCGCGGCTCGGGGTTGCATTGTCAGCGGACAATGGGCATCCCCTTGTCCGCCCGTTGTCTTTTGTGTAGCCAGTAGTGTGATATGAACTATTTTGCTCCACTTTTCGAGCGGCGAGGAGCTGTCTGGCAACCAATTATATCTGCTGTAAACCTGTAGCACGCATGTAATGCCTTTACAAATGACCGGAAAGTGTAAGGGCAACCACGCGGCCCGAGAAGTCAAGGGTCCTGGCGTGGGGAATCCGAAGGTTAATTGACAGGCCGTGCTACTAAGTACAAGTATAGCGCACCTGGCGTGGGGAATCCGAAGAGAAGAACGTCTGAGGATTCCCACGCCCGGAGCCGCCTAAAATACCTACTGACTAGTAGCACGTGCGCGGGGTGATCGGAGCAACCGGAGTGACGCGCATAGGTCCCGTGCGCGGTCACAGGCCACGTGGTATCCGGAACCGGAGTTCCGGCGGGGTCGCGGGAGCGGGCGAGCGGGGGCGGAGGGAGCGACGGGGGGAGCGGCGGAGGGAGCGGGGACTGGGGCGGAGGTCGGAGCGGAGGCGGGGTCGGGGGCCGGAGCGGAGACCGGAGCCGGAACCGGAACCGGAACGGGGGCCGGAGCGGGGGCTCCCCTGACAGAAAGCTTTATAAACCCCACCATGCCTGTTGGCCTTTATAGAGAAGTGAGGTCCTTTATAATGTCAGGTGAAAGTTCAGAAAGCTGACTAAGGTTTGTAGCGATTTATGCGGATTATGGGCCTTATAATGCTATACAATATGTTCCCCGATTCGCTGATTTGAAAGCGGCACTGAGCCACGTGGCAGGGGAAGTGTGACCGCGTTTGGTTTTGGTCCGTGCGGTGGCTGTGCGCAACACACACATCGCTCTTGCATCGCTCTGATCCTCCATCTACTCGCAGCTGTGTGAAGGCCCATCGACGCATTTTCACTGTAATCCCATTGTAAACCCCCATGTGCCAAGACATATCCAAGGTGAGCGTTTTTACTTACTTTTGTTTAGTCCGTGCAGCGATTGATTTCTGCCAGGCCTCCCTCCCGAGTCCCGACTTCCGCTAGAGCAAGCAGGGAGTGATATCCACAGAATCTCAGCTATCGACGATGAACTGCAATCTCTCCACCAAGGGGTAGCGTCTCTAAAGGCAGAGCGCAATTCCCTTGCGCCAATATCACGCATCCTAAACGAGCTTCTCTGCCAAATCATGGCAATATATGCGGAGGACTCGGACTCGGACTCCGGTTTGCAGTGGCTGAAGCTGGTGCAAGTTTGTCGGCATTGGTCCCAGCTTGTGCACGCCTCCCCGACTCTGTACATCTATATTTTCTTTTATTGGGAGCCTTCGCGGCAGCCGTTCCTAACAGATAGAACATTCAGCTGGTGCACCCCTACGGATCAACATTGGTTTCTTGAACAGCCCCGCCCCCACCATATTAAAGGGACTCGAACTGCGTGCACGTCATGCGTATGATGCGTCACGAGCACTGGCCATTGCTTCACTCTCTCAGTCTGTGTCTGGGTCGCATCGCGATTTTTCTCAGGGTCGGTTCCATCGTTCCAAGTCTCTCCCCCCCGAATTTTTCGACGGACGCATGCCTCTTCTCGCTCACCTTTCGTTGGTCTACGTCGACGCTCCATGAGAGCGGCTGTCGGCACTTCGTTCCCTCTCCCTCTCTCTACAGGCGGGTCCAATCTGCTGCCATTCCCTGTTCTCATCACTATACTCGCTTCTTCTCCCGCAATTCACACACTCAAGCTCGATATGGTCATCGGAGGACAAGCGTCATGTGGCGGTCCTCCCGCAGCTCGAATACCTGGATATCCGCATATTCCTGGACAACTGCGAGGCACTCCTCGCCAACCTCATTTTCCCCCTCAGCACTCGTGTCGAGCTGTATCCGCAGGGAATCATGTCCGGCGATCCCCGCGCTCGTCTGGCTCCGTCCCGGCGTGGAAGATGGCTCTTACGCTGCTCCCTGCGCTTGAGGAGGTGAACATGCACGTCGACGACGTGGGTCTGATCTTCTTACAGGCCGTCCACGGGGCGCGAAACATTGCGCTGCGCACTATCAGCGTCGTCTTTCAGGACACAGTAGAGAGCGTGCTGCGTCCTTTTCTGGAGGCGCTGACCCGCGCTCTGCCCGCCTTTTGCGATCGTGGGAACCCGCTGGACATACTCCGCGTGAAGAAATACCAGAAGTCATTTGATTTGGACGAGGCAACGCAATCAGAAATCCGCACTCTTGTTGGGCATTTTTCGATAGATTAGCTCCAGTGAGCTTCGCTGCACGCCTCAGTTTTTCTTACTTATAGGGGAATTTTTAATCACGCAGATATTTCTTTCAAACTACATGCTACTCTTCGCTATTCCCGTTATTTCGTCGAGGGTCTTGTTGGCCTGACACTGCGAGGGACGACCATATCAGCAGCGAGGCAGCTCGATTACAATTGGAACGAACCAATCGCGAAAAAATCAGGCGCGCTCGAGGCGGCCGTTGTCGTTGCGGACGCAGGAGTTGAGGTCGATGTGCGCGTCGTGGTGGTTTCCGTCCGAGCTGCGGAGGCGCGCAACGAGCGTGTGGCCGTTCAGCCCGTACATCGAGGCGCTCCCAGCGAAGCCCGACCCCCTGGGGTCAAATCGGCCCTCGCTGTTCCCAAGGACTTCGTCGAGGTTCAGGGTCGACTCGTGGACGTGGCCGTGCTGGTCCTTGCACTGTGCGCGGAGATATGTGCCCTCGAGGCGGTAGAAGTGGCTGGTGGCGGCGAAGGACATGACTAGAATGGGCGCGCGAAGCTCAGCTCGGCGTGCACAGGTGGCTGTTGGCGGGGCTCACTATATCAAGTACTGAAGGCGTTTGTTGCGGGCGGAAGGTGTGTGGGTTCTTGTACTGAGTTAAACGTATACTTCGGCTCTTATATACTGAGAAATCCGGTTACGAGATAGGCATGGCCGGGCGGGTGGTTGAAACTTGAAACACCGATCCCTGTTCGGCCAGCGAGTCACGGTTGATTCTGTTTTGACCGGGGTATCGATATCGGGCTGTGACTGAGCTTTGGTAGAGGAAGCCAGTTAGGCTGTGGCACCAATATATTGTCATGTCCTCTCAATGGAATACACCGCTGATATCCCCGGTCCCCAAGGGCATTCTTCAGGGATAGCTGGCTCTTTTGGGGATGAAGAATCAGTCACCAGTCTTGGATATTTAGAAAATCCCAGAGGGAACATGCTTCCAGGCTGGTCATCTCGGCGCTGGTAGACTTCTAGCTTTCTGCGTAGACCTCTATTTTCTATTAAATCAACGGACCACCATGCGCGCGATACTACCCGATTCACCGTCATGATACTCTGTCACTTACCGCCCAGTAGTGCCTACCTACCGTCACGAAAACAGCGCCGTGTTGCTCCTTCGTCCGTGTTCGAAATGGACGGGCGCATCAAAAACTGTGACAAGGATCTACTTTCAATCCGTCTGACGAATCCTGCTCATGGATTCAAAGACTGATCCATCCGAATCCGCCGAAATTCTTAGCCAAAAGCGATGGGAACGCATGCCTGATTGAGAGTATCATCCTGAATGAACTTCGCACAAAAAGAGTCGTTGCGAGGGCGGTCTTTGATAATAATACTAACGGGTTCAGTCCGCCTGTTGCTGAGAAGTACTAGTCATGAGGCGGTCATTGCCTCACCCTCCCCGATCACGGTGCTATGAAAGCTACAGGGTAAGTGAGCGTCCTCGGAGCATACCCCTCCGTTGATCGTGGATTCAGTCTGGCGGTCGGTCATTGACGCAAGGCCCGCGGGATTCCGGCCTGAAACTTAACAGGTGAATCGAATGATCACTCGCATTTACTACTAAGGATACAGTGTGAGTTTTTAGGTGAATTCTTGGTGAATTCGCACTGGAGTGTAGGAACGATGTTATTATTTTTATCCATACCATCGGCGCGCCATGTCAACACCGATCAGCAACGTTCGACCGGCGTCTCTTGTCCTGTATTCGAACCGGCTGTGCGAGCGAGTGGGGTTAGCTGCTCTGAGGAGGCTATTCGATCACAGCCGCCCGGTGATTGCAAAGCGTTGAAGCATGTAAAGGCGAAGCTAGCACCCGTACGTTCCTTATAGGGACCACCGCGGTATAAGAGCCTCCTCCTCCTCCCCCATTCTACAACAACCACTGAAATCGGAGTTTTTGGCCGTCGTGGTCTATGGACGGCGGATCCCAATTCCGATCGATGATCCACTGGACCAGATACAATGTGCCAGACATCGTCTGAAACTATTCCTTATCAGCAAGCCCAAGTAGAGGCGCAGGCGAACTCTCAAGACATCCGCCATTACTGAGCCTCGGCCATCTCGGAGATGTTGAGTATGCAACTAAACCTCGGCTCGAATCTCTCTTTAGCGAGAAGAATTTAGTAAATACCAAACTTCATGTTCAACCTGTGTATTGCATGGAGCGCCGATACATCAGTCGCACGCAGTCATGATTATATGTTTCTGTCGGAACCTAAACACAATAATTCAAATTGATTATCCGCTGAATCGCCAGATGACCTTTAGGCTGAACGGGCACAGAATTGTGTCTCTATATTCCAGACGGTTGAACTCTACTTTGGGCCGTCTTTTCAGACCGCCGCATATTTTTATTTCAGAAAAGGCGGCTGTTCGGGCCGCGCAGGCCGGTGTTGAACGGCTGAGGTCCGGTCCACTTCCGGTGCCCACTACAGATATTCGGTTGCCACGCGGCCCTGCCGGCTTGTTTGCGGCATGGAATGGTTCGCATTGTGGGCTTTTCTCTTAGTCAAACATCACCGTGGTTGAGGGCACATTGAGGGCACCGATGCAACCAGAAGATGAAACTAGATAAACTGTCGGTTGTGTTAGTAATATGCGTTTTCACTCAATTTTTCGAAAGATTCGAGTTCATTCGAGCCAAACAAGGAGACACGTATCCTAAACATCTTTTTTGCGTTTTTTGATATAAGCTTCCCGGCCTCCTGCTCGCTAGAGAACTGGTTGAAAAGCGGCAATCCGGCGATCAAGGCCCGATCAAAATTGATTGACCGAAACATTGCCCACACCCACCACCACCACATATGAGTCAGGCTACGTATCCTAGCTAGGTGGGAGCTGCAAAGGCAAGATAGCGTTAAAAATGAAACCTCTGTTTTTTGATGGGAGCTGTTGATAAGTCTTGTATAAACTTGTTAAAAACTTTATCGGGGATAATAAACATGGCCCAATCATTCCCGGGAGATAGAACGCGACCCAATCAATTGACGCATCAACACTGAGACTTGGTCTTATAGTCTCGAAAGTGCTTGAAATTGCGCAAATGCTAGCCAAAACGCGTAAACAACATTTTCTCCCGATGATGACCCAGGCCGAAGCTTTCAGGTCGAGCACGTCAACTTTTCCACATGGACGAATGGTTAAATTCGACGGGTAGCTAGTTAACGTTGTAACCCTTTATTTGAAAAAAAAGCCGGCAGATAAAATGTTTGACCTGTGGATTCGTGCAGAGCCAACTTAAGTGCATAATCCAGCTCGAGAACTCAATATTATTTAATGGAATCCACTGAAGCCACACTTGTACACGATCTGCCCTTGACGCTCCTTGTGTGAGTCTTCGATTTCACATCTTGACTTCCATGAAACCGACAGCCGACACCCGTATAATGTATGTTGCCACGCCTCTAACTCGGCTCTTCCCCGACCCCAGTGCGAGATGTCGAGAGAAAGCGCGCTTCTCGCTCAAAGAAGGCTAAGCGGGAACACGCGAGTTCGGAATGATGCATGTGAATTGGGTGAAAGACGAAGGGACGTGATTCAGTCGATCGTAGCAGTGTTCGCCCGAAGCCCTTAAATTTCGGGTCTGGGGCGACCGAAGGCCTTCCGAAGGCCTAAGGCCTTAAGCCGAAGGGCAACCGAAGGCCTTCCAGTTTTTTTCCCACGCCTATTACACGTACGGGATCGCAGGTAAACTATTCCCGATATTCGTCGTCTGAGTGGATTTCTATCCCACCATCGTCCGGGATATCATCCTCAGCCTGCTCAGCCAAAGCTTCCATCAGTATCTCCTCCTCCTCCATCACCTGTACTGAGGCCTTGCGCGTGCGCGGCTTTGCTGCGCCGCCGAACAAAACCTTAAGTGTCGTCGGCTGCCAGATGGGCAGCCGCTTCGCAATGCGAGGAGCATCTTCGACGTCCTCTGCGACATCCTCTTCAAGGTCCTGCACTTCCGTGCGCTCAGCTTCCCTAGCCTCACCGATCCATTTTGCCATTTGGGTTCGCCAGCCTGTCTCGCTTGACACAAGCGCCCGACCACGCTCTGCGGAATCTTCGTGCCCCTGATCGTCAAGGAGATCACGGTACCGTGGAACGTCAAGCAGGGTTGCGAGACTCTTGTGATTTTTCCGTCCCTCGCGCGGTTTTCTAAGTTGTTCGGATCGAATCTGTGCATGAACCTATGCGCCGCAAATAAGTTATTGTTGCTCAGTCACAAGCCTTGACTCACCTTGACCCTCTTGTCAAGCTTTCCAACGCCAAGTCGGTTGCGGTGGTCGGACTGCTCAATCTTGGTTCTGGAAAAGCTACGCTCAACCGCGGCCTGATTTGCAACCATAGTGAGGATGATGACGGCAAACTCGGCAAGCTCCGTGAGCTCGCAGGAGCCTCCCAGAGCCTCCCATACCTGGATCGGATTGACGTTCTTCTAGAAAACATGTGAGAGAATGTGATAGGAGAGTGCGCAAGACTCACATTGATTTCCTCCCACTCTTCGGCGTCAAAATCACCGAAATCACCCGTCCCAGAAAGGTACTGCATGAATGCCTTTGAGACGGCAGCTTCTTTTGCATTCTTCTCCTCTGCAGTGTCCTGATTATCTGGACGCGAGTTGATGCGGCGGTATACCTGTTATTACCCAGCTCAGCATTAATGCATAGATACTTCCAGAACGTACCGAAATCAGAAGGTTGCGGCACTTGAGATGATTAAGATTTGCACGGGGTCCGAAGCACGAGAGCTTCTCGAACGGGTTGAGGACCAACGCCAACAGGAAGATGGGCTGGTCGCAGTCCTTCCAGCGCTTCTCCAAGCGAGAGACCATCTTGTCTTGGACTTCTTTCTCCGGGTGGTCTGCAAAGCGGAGGAAAATTCCGGCGAGCGTGAGAAGGACTTGATCGAGGCGCGTGGAATCCTTCTGGTTAATATTAGTGCCAAGGCAGATGGGCTCGAGATCACCGAGAACGGTTTCGAGCCCGCTCCAGAATGACGCATCTTCAATCAGCGTACAGAATTTGATTGCTTCTTCTTCAAGTCGCGTAGCCTCTGTGGATGTTGCGGCACCGACTTCAGCCGCAATGATAGCAGCACGCTTCTGAAGCACTCCGAGCTGTAGTGCAGGACGAAGGCTGAACAAGCGTCGAAAGGCAACGAAGTGGGTCGTCCAGCGCGTCATGTTAGCAACCAAGTATGCAAGGACAATGATTTTGCCCCCGTTTCGATCCTTGCTGATTGTCGCCTGAGATTCATCGAAGATTTTCCGAACCTTCCCATGATTGTTAATCCAGCCGATCAAGCCTGTAGCCTCCTCGGCGAACCCAGCGGCCATATCATTGACCTTGAAATAGTCGCCCAGAATCAATTGAAACTCAATTGCGGGTCAGAGAATTGTTTGATTGATCGAAACGAAGATACAACTCACTTGATGAGCCCAACAAGATGGCAAAAATAGCCAGGGACGCTCTCGGCCAAGTAGAATGCGCCCCTTCTTGCTCCCGCCATCGGCGTCTGTTATGAAGTAGATGATAATACAACCATACTTCACTTCAACCCGGTCGATCATCTGTCCGAACAGCGTGCACAGAGCCGGCCCGTCTTTATTCAGAGCCGTGACCTCAACCAGTTCAAGAAGAAATGCCTAAGTGCCTCGAGTCAAAGCCGTTGTAAAATGTGTAAGTAAATACATACTTTGTAATCCACAGTAGCGCACAGACCATTGATGGAGTCCTTGTTCTTTGCTTTCCAGCCATCGGTTCTAATCGGTAAAGGATAAGATAATTACGTATGTAAAGGAGGACAGACGCACAGTAATCCTGCATTTTTATTCTTGAGTGCTTTCCTGTTCTTCTCTTCGACGTCGTGCGCTGCCGAATTTAGGAGCCGTCCCCCTATGACCTTCCCCGTGGGCATAATCGCCGGCGCGGTGGTACGCATCATGCCGAAAAGGATCTTCATCTCTAGATCCTCAAACGCACCCAGTGGGAGCCCTCCTGAGACAATTGCACGGAGGGATTGGTGCTGGAACGCCGCCTTCTCAGACGGTGAGTATGGCATCTGGTTTTTCTGGAAGGTTTTGAGCATAGCCTGACCCTCCTCTAGGGCAGGCTGGCGCTTCTTGGCAGCCGGTTCCGCACCAGCCGAGCTGTCGGTACGCGGGCGCTTCCCCGCTGCCTTGATGATGGCCCGTTCGGCGGCGGCGGCGGCTTTTACATCTGCTGATGCATGGGAACAGGCAGCGGTTCCCTTCCCACCAATCAGGTGGGCGATCCAGGCTGTCTTTTCCCCGCGGACCTCTCCCACAGCCTTGCACGCTGTGATCGTGAGAGAAGATGATCATAGAAAGATTCATCACGTACCATCATGGAATGCCTGCGATCTCACAATGACCGTGTCAACAGGGGCGCCGGCGCCGTCCAGGTGGTGGGCAACACAGGCCTTACAATGAGTTCTCCAGTGAGTTGAATTCTGCATTGTATCAGCCCGATGGAAGACATCTTTGAGGACGATCGATGCCATAGAGGGCAGTGACGGCGAGAAGATGGGAAAATTACATAATACTAAACACGTGATAGCTTAAGGCCTTCCGAAGGGGTCTCCGATCCGCCAAAAAATCCGAAGGCCTTACCGAAGGCCTACCGAAGGCCTTCGGTATTTAAGCCCTTATCCCTTCGGGCGAACACTGGATCGTAGTACGATTGAAGGCGGACCGCATGTCCGAATTTTGATGGAGCCCGGTGGACGCAGGCGTGATTTGGGTGTGATTTTGGGCTTATTCTGTGGAGTTTTAAAGAACAGCCAGGAGGATCAAAGGAATCTGAAGAGAAACTATCAGCCTGGTCATGTAGTTCAGAATCGAACAGAACCCACAGATCACAGAAGTTCAACCTCTTTTTCCGCTTCATCAACTGATCATAGAAGTACAATCAATATATGAGGAGAGATGTTATGACACTCTACCACACTCCTAGGTGTCTCCTGGACGCCTTCTTCTTCCTGCTAATAAATTTGGAGCATTTCGGTTGTTCAAGCGTGCAGCATGGCACGTGATTGCCTTCCAGAAAAGGCGAGTGATCTAGCGCTCTTCACAGAAGCGCCCGTCATCGTCCGCCCTATAAAGCGTCGGCAGGGAGCAACGGCGTTCCTCCCTCCCTCCCTCCCTCCCCCCCCGACGCTCTACTCTACTTCCTCCTCGTCACCTCCCTGTACCTGTGCTCCCTAATCGTCTCCGTGGGCAGTAACATCGCGCCTGGTATGTGGTCCTCTTTAGCATTATTTTCCTCTTCCTGTCACGCTTTGCGCTCTTTCTTGCTTCCAGACCTTCGTATATGCGGCTTCTGCGCGCTGTGGGAGGTCTGGAGATGTCTGGCGAGGTGGGGGAAGAGTGTGGTGCTGCTCATCGTCGTGATACACATTGACCCTCATTTTCTTCCTTCATGGGTCGTTTCTTTGCGCAGGATCGTTCACTCTTCCTTTTATATCGATTCTGGGACTAGCTGCTGCGAAGCTAGACCGCGAGGCTTGTTCTTGCCATGCAATGGCTAACTTTGTAACATATCGTCTGATTTCTCCATCTTCGTTGGGATTCAATCCTTCGTCTTTTGGGTCCCCAAATCCGCGTCTGCTTGGGAGCGGGATTCCCGGGTGTCCTCATCTTGTCTTTGACGCGCGCATCTCTCTTGACTACTCTAGTGCTTTTGTTATTGGTCTACCGTTCCCTCGAGCCTTGATCTCCCTCGCTGGACAGCCGGCTTCAGTGCCTCCTTCGTTCGTCTTACGATCTTCGTCTCTTTGCACTTTCAAAAGTTGCTGCCCCTCTTCGCTCACACCGGACGCGAACTGACTGCCGAATCGCTTCCAGCAACCTTCTCGTTCGTCATGCAGCAACAACACCAGCACCACTCCGCTTTCCTTGCGCTTTACGACCGTAGCCCGCCCCCGCGTGCGCCGCCAGCCTCGACACTCAAAGCTTCCATTTGGGCCCCGCAGCCCCAGGCGAGCGAGGCAACCTGGCCGCGCGCGCTCGAGGCATTCTCGCGATTCGCGCCCGCCCCCACGCGCGAAGACGTCTTCGGGCCCCTTGCCACCTCGGGGGTGGGGGCCATTGGCGACGGTCGCACCGGGAACAAAGGCGGCAGTGAGAACGCGAGCCCAGACCTCCGCGCGGACAGCGTATGTCGCTTTTTTTTCTTCCTTCATTCTGTCGCTGATCTTGTATGCTGGACAGCACGTCGAGCAGCTACTGCGCACCCTCAACTTGAACTCGCCCGAGCCGCCCTCCTCGCCGACCAGCACAAGCACTAGGAGCGGAAGCAGTCGAAAGACCAAGGCCGCGCCACCGCCACTCGACCTCAGCTTTGGCTCTGGGCCCTCGACGGCGGACAGCTCCGGCACAGCGACGACAGATGACTCGCTGCCCTCGTTGCCCTCGCTCACGGGCTCGGGCTCCCCGTACCCGCAGTCCCCCGACTTCTCACCACTCTCGCTCTCCTCCGCGCTTCTCACGCCACTCGATTCGCCGCACGGCCTACACCACGCACACTTGGCGTCGCCCACGCATAGTCTGCACGCGCAGCAGTCGCCGACACACAGCCTCCACTCGCCGCACCACACGCTCGCGCCCGGTCACCTCCACTCGCCGCACGGATTCGGCGGCTCGCCGTTCTACAGCAAGGAGCGCTTCGACACGGCGCCGCCGTCGCCATACCACAGCGCACCATCGCGCTTCCTCCCGCTCCCGCCGACGCCGCCGTCCGCCCCTGTGCTTGCACACGTACACAGCCCACACCACGCCCTCTTGCACAACGGCGGCGCGGGCGTCCTCTCGCACGGCACGCCGCTCCCCCTTGCACACAGTCTCGGGGCAGTCCACGCGCACGGGCTCGGGAGCGCGGCTGCCGCGGGGCACGCGCCCCTCGGGAGCAGCGCGCTCTTTGCGGAGCCCTATTACCGCTCGGCTGTGGGGGGCGGCGACTGGCTGCGCGCGGACGATGCGCAGGGGCGTGCGCTTGGGATGGGGCTCGGGCTCGCGTTTGGACACGGCTCTGACGTGGGGTATGGGGGCGGAAGCGCAGGTGGGGGCGCGGCCGAAGGGCTGCGTGGGGTGTTCGTGTATCAGCCGCCGCCGGTACATCCGCAGCAGCAGGCCCAGCAACAAGCTCATCAGCAGGCCCAGCATCAGGCTCAGCAACAGGCTCAGCAGCAGCACGCTCAGCAACAGCAGGCTCATCAACAACAGCAAGCACAGCATCAGGCGCAGCAGCAGCAGCAGCTGGAGCAGGACGCGCTGGGCCTTGGCCTCAGCCATGGGCTTGGATTTGACGTGGGCCGCAAGGGATGGGAGGCTACAGGTGCCGGAAGTGCTTCGAGCGCGGACGTGGGTGCAGGCGGGGTAACGAGCGGCGGTGAGGTCGGGGAAGGCAGAGGTGCGCGCGAGGGGCGAGGGAGCAATGGCGGGAATGAGGTGTGTTCTTTCTCTTCTGTGCTTCCTCCACATTTCGTCCTCCATCCCTTATCCTCGCCAATTCTCGCCGACCTCGCTGACCCCCGCCCAGCCAATCAACTTCCTCTCGCTGCTGCACCCCGCGTCGTCGCCCCCATACGCCGCGTTTGTCGCGCGCATTATCAAGAGCGCGGACCAGCAGGCGAGCATCTTCCTTCAGCAGAAGCTCAAGGTCTGTCTATCTCTTCTGCCTCTCGTCTCCTGCGTGCCTAACGGGCGGTGTGTGCAGGTCGCGGGTCCGGAGGAGCGCGGGCGCATCGTCGACGCCATCTGCGGTCGCGGTGGGGAGATGATGATGCATCGGTGCGTCCTACCTCCTTCCTTCGTGGCGTATGACAACTGACGGCCGCCGGGTAGTTTCGGCAACTGGGCGGTGCAGCGCTGTCTCGAGGCTGCTACGGGCGCAGAGGAGCGGCGCAAGATCGTCGCCTGCATGCGGTGCATACCCCTCCCTGTCTTTCTCCGTCGACGTGTCGGTGCTGACGACGAGTAGCGGCCGTGTCGTGGACCTTGCAACAAATTGCTACGGGTGCCATGTCCTTCAGAAGGCGCTCGATTGCGAGGAGGAGGAGGTCCGGCTCCTCATCGTGTCGGAGCTGCTTATGGGCGACCCCGCGCAGACACTCGTGAACAAGCACGCGTCGCATGTCTGGAGCAAGGTCTGTCGTCCGTTGTCTACCCTTCGGCGAGGCGCATACTCATGTGGGCGCTTCAGATCATGGAGCTGTCGTGGACGCCGCCTGCGCCGCCGATCTTCCAGTAGTACGTATTCGTTGCCGGGTGCGCGAACGGATGCTGATGCAGAGAGGCAGCGTGAACAAGGCGCTGAAGGGCAAGTGGGCGGCGCTCGCGTGCCACGAGACGGGCTCGCTCGTCGTGCAGGTGCGGTTCCTCCTCGCTCGGTGTTGGCGTGCTGCTGACTCGGGACGCACAGCACGCGTTCGAGAACCTCGAGGAGAGCGCCAAGGACGGCATCGTCGACGAGCTGCTGGGGCAGGGCGGCGCGGTGTTCGGCGAGGTCGCGAAGAGCCAGTGGGGCGCGTACTGCGTGCAGCATAGTACGTCCCCTCCCCTCCTTGTTATCCCTTTGCGCAGCTACTGACGGCGGGTACCGCGGTAGTCCTCGAGCATGGTTCGGACGGGCACCGCGCGATGGCGCTCGAGCATCTTCTCGCTGGGTTACTCGAGTACGCCACGAATGAGCAGGGGAGCAAGAGCGTCGCGAAGGCGCTCAAGGAGGGCGGGAAGGAGACGCTCGACCGCGTCGTGCGCCGCATGTGCGAGCCGGCCAAGGGGTGGGTCGTACGCTGTTTTGCATGTAGACGGTGGACTGACGATACGTACAGGGCCCGCCGCGCGATGATTGTGGACCTTGCGCTCTCGCTCACAGGGAGCCAGCTCATCGCGAGCGTGCTGCCTAACGTACGTCCCTTGCACTGTTCGCGTAGCCCGGGCTCACTGTCAGATGATTCCAGGCCGACAAGGAGCAGCGCGCGCTGTTGTACGAGTGCATCCGCGGCCATATCGTTACGCTGCGTGGGTGCAAGACGGGATCGAAGGTCATCTGGCTCTTGTATGTCAATCATTGGGTCCCATCTACCGTCGTTCTCATTCACTTTTTCTGCAGCGATCGGATGCGCGCCTACTACGGCTACTGAAACTGTCTTCGCTCTGCTTCCTTGCATCTTGCCAACTAAGATTATACGGTGAACTTTGTCACTTTTCTTTTTCGAGAGACTTGCGGCTGATCAGTCACGTGCCGGTAGACCCTAACGATATTTGCGCTTAATTCATCACCATTGCTTGCATGTGTCTCGGGCCTTACAGTAATACTTCCTCTCGCATTCTTTCCCCCTCGTCGCTGACGCGCCTATCTAGATACCACACTAAAATCTGATATCTCTCTGCGTCAGATCTCAAAATTTCACCGCGCTCGAACGCATCATCTCAATATTGGAGATCCGCCACCATCCATCGACTCAAACCGAACCGTCGGACGACCGACCATCTCATAACCGGACCTTAAATTGCTCGCTATAACGCAGACGCACTCGTACACTCCTCGACCAACATACGCATCATCCTCCATCATAATCACGCAATCTCGGAACGCAATAAATAACGACTCCATATCATCCATTCATCCACCGCCATCGTCTGCACACATCATCATCATCCAACGCATCGATATACCTCAAGTCAAGTCAAGTGTCTTCCCGTCCGTCTACCACCCATAGCCCCGCACCGAATTTTACGCACATCCACTGCATAGCATCCCATTTCTTTCCTGCTTTCTTCTGCTGCTCATAGATACATAGACATATACCGCACCCGCTCCACCTCCGCATCCTCCCGTATTCCGTTTCGCACTTGACTTGTCACTGTACTCATCGTAACCGCAGAATCCGTACCGTAGCAAGACGCACATGTATACCTATCCCACCCTCGCTTGTAGCAACTCGATTTCAGCCCGCTTTTGCGTGGCTTGTTCTTTTTTGCCTTGCCCAAGCCATCGGAACATCGTTGTTCTGAACACATCATCCTATCGCATATCACCACCCAGACGTGGCAGGGTCATGTTTTGGTCACCTTTCCTTCACGCCAACCAAACGATGCACCTCAGTCTGCGATTCTTATGATGGAGGTACAGTCCATGTTGACCAACACTGTGCTGAAGGTAGGACGAGCCAGGATGGTATCATGAGGCATGTTCCATCTGTTCTCATGTTCGCGGCGTTATCTGACTTGTTTTCGCAAAGATCGTCGGGATAGCCGAACGATCTGTATGAGAATGAGTCCTAGACGCAAAAGAAAATGGTGTATGTATGGCCAGGTTTCGCTGGACAATAAATCCGAGAACTCTGAATCTGTATCGTTTCGTTCGAATTCAGTCCAACTTCACAATTTACAAAATAGAAAATTCAACCACCCATTAATATCTAGATAGGGAAGTTTCCTCCGACCACAGAGACTCAGTTCTCTGAGCGGATACTAGTGATATCTGTTGCTCCTTCATGCATGCTTCATACCTGGAGTCTGGGGATCAGACTGCGTTCAGCTGTCCCCAGACTCCAGTCGATAACTACGTACTCCAACTGTGAGATATATTCTAGGTGCAATGTATACCTTGACTCGAAGGCAATTGACAATCCTGCAGGCACCGGGACCAACCGTCAGTGACATCGGGGTGAGTTAGCGCTGTGCGACGGCAATTGTGTGACTCTGCGGCAGTGTGCCAACACATCCGAGTCCCTGCGGCAGTGCTACGGCAATTGAATGCAATGCTTCCCCCTGCCCTATATTTCATTCTCAATTTATTCGAAGTACTCTTCCTCTGAAAAGTTGCAACCTTCGACGTTCGTCAACTTATTGATCGAAAACATATACTTAGGAGTTATCAATTCGTTTTCAAACGCCAGCCTCACATACATTTTTCCATCACAATGCCGGCAGGGGTGGTCGGCGCATGAAGAGGAGGCCGGTTCCGAAATTCACTGTTAGATTGAACCCTAGATTTCACGGGCGTTGCTTTGGTGTTGCATAGCCTTCGATGCCCTAAGTTTTTTTGCGGTCGGACAGCCTCGGATGCTAGACAAAATTCGCCGAACCGGTCTCTGGTTTCGGGCCATGTAATGGCAAGTACCTACATACCTACCTGCCTGAGTCAGTGTTCGCCCGAAGGCCTTAAAAGTCAGGTCTGGCCCAGCCGAAGGCCTTCCGAAGGCCTAAGGCCTTAAGCCGAAGGGCAACCGAAGGTCTTCCAATTCTTTTCCCACGCCCATCACACATACGAGATTATATGTGTTTAAGCTACATAGTCCCACTCCATTACCTGCAGAGGCTCATGGAATGCCTGCAGACCTCATGATGACTGTGCCGACACTGGACAGTGGTACCACCACTGTCCAGGTGGTGGGAAAGTCAGGCTTAGCCGCTTTGCAATGAGTTCTACAGTGCATTGATCAAGTTCTGCACAAGTTCTGCATCATATTGGCTCAATGGAAGATTTCTTCTTAAGTACTTACGATCCACGCAAGTGAACGTTGAGTGAGCGCGGGAAGATGGAACATTACCTAATGATAGCCACGTGATAATTTAAGGCCTTCGGAAGGGCTTTCCGATTTGCCAGAAAAATCCGAAGGCCTTACCGAAGGCCTACCGAAGGCCTTCGGTTTTTAAGGCCTTATCCCTTCGGGCGAACACTGGCCTGAGTCTTTACGGTGCCACCGCGAAACAAGCCGTATCCGGATCACGACCCGGCGCGGCGTCACGGGAATCAACCGAGTCTCCTCTTCCGCTGGCAGTCATCTTTCATCATGTCCCCTCGATGTCAAGCGCCATCCTCGGCAGCGACGCTGTCTACGTGGAATTGGACGCTCTGCGCAGCCTCCGAGTCATTCGTGCTACAGCCCTGGTCCAAATGGAGAACTCGAGCCCTAGCTATAAAAGGCATGGCCGATTGTTCTCCGTTTAGTACCTGACCCCACCATGCACCGTCGTTTTTCATCCCTCGTCAAGTCCCCCAAGGCTTCGGGCTCAGCCTCCTTTGATTACGAGGACGATGGGGAGTCGAAGGTGTCTACCATCGTGAGGGACGAGCCCCTCCCGCCGGTGTCGACACAGATCAAGCGGGTGGACTACTTTTATTCGCGCTGGTCCAAGGGATGGAAGTACAGGGTAAGTAAAGTTTCTATCATACTGGAGCAATGGCTGACCTTGGGGTAGAATATGAACTCGAAGATCAAGGTGGAAGCACTGCCTGTCATTGGCAACAATAACGATCAATGGAAGGGCTACAGCTTCGTGTATGTCTGTCTATCCGCAGTGCTCTTCCACCTTTGATGAGCCCGTGCACAGTCTCGTGCGGACAATGCCGGAACAGGAGAATAGACAGCCGACTTTCAAGATCATCGTTAAGAGCGAGTACATTCTGAAGGCGTGCCAAGATGTCATCCAGACCTGGCCAGGTATTTCCTGGAACGCAGACCCGCTCGAGGTGGGTCTCTCGCTTCTGTTTTGTCACCTGAACTCACGCACCGCAGATGGAGCCCGAAATCTTCCTCACCTTTCTCGACGGCTTCATTGCCTATCGTGACGCCCTTGCCGCCCAGAAGCGCAAGTCCGAGAGAGACACAAACATGCTCTCATCTGTGAACCTCCTCCTCTCGTTCCTCGCGGAGGACTACCGCAGCACCATCGCGACGATCGAGCGCCTCACCTCGCACGGCGAGATCACCTTCGAGCTCCTCTACGCAATCCTCGTCCCGCGCACGCTCGTCGTCGCACGCTGCGCCGTCACCGGCCTCGAGCGCCTCTTCCAGCTGCAGCAGGTCACGCGCACGTCCATCGAGGGCCTGCCCGTCTACCAGCTCGCGCTCGAGGCCGTCGACCTCGTCGACCGCCCGCTCACCCAGGGCGTCGCGGTTGGCCGCGTCGCGACGTGCGTACTGCTGCCGTACTTCAAGGGCGCGGCGCGCATCGACGCGCTCGACGCGTTCCCGCTCAAGTTCCACTCTGCAGAAGCGCAGCTGCGCGAGCGCGTCGTGCAGCGCGGGCGCAAGTGGGTGGACCTCATCGGCGTCCACCACATGCAGTACAACGGGATCGCGGCGCTCAAGACGATGGGCGGAAAGCTCCTGCGGCACAACGTCTTTCAATTCCTTCCTCCTCGTTTCGTCCTGTTGACCTCTATCTGCAGGTCAAAGGTCGCATCATGGTCGACCGCGGTATGTCCCTCACCACCCCGTTTGCTCTTTCCATTGCTGATTTTGTCATAGCCACCTTCCACCGCCTCAACGCGAACTACACACTCCCGACGCCCGTGCCGCCGAAGAATGAGCATGAAAACGACCAGGAATTGAACAACGGTCTCATGACATACGATCGGTACGGCCAGCCCTTGACGGCGTCCCCGCCAACTCTCCCTGGCCAGGCCTTTGGCGACGGTATGCCCCCGTGTGTTCTTTACACCTTTTGCTCAAAGATCGTGTAGGAGCCTTGGTACACACCCAGACGGACGCGTCGACGGATACGGTGGACCTCTCGGAGGAGGACTTGCTCATGACGCCGACGGTCGTGTACGGCTTCTCGCTCGCCGACAAGATCTGGCGTGCGTCCCTCTTTGCCACCACCCACACACATCCGCTGACTTCTAGTGTAGTCGAGTTCGACGTGACGAAGGTCGCGCCCGTCGTGTGGAACGACGACGCGTTCGCGAACCTCGTGCTTCCTCAGGACCGCAAGACGCTCCTGCGCTCGCTCGTAGAGGCGCACCACGCGGAGGCGGGCTTCGACGATTTCGTCAAGGGTAAGGGCGCGGGGCTCGTGGTGAACCTCTTCGGCCCGCCGGGCGTGGGCAAGACATTCTCCGCCGAGGCGACGAGCGAGCACGTCCAGCGCCCGCTATATGTTATCGGCGGCGGCGACCTCGGCACGCGCGCGTCGGACCTCGACGTGGCGCTCGAGCGCGTGTTTGACGTCGCAACTGCGTGGAAGGCGATCGTGCTCATCGATGAGGTGTGCCTGCTAGCCGCATCCGCGCACCACATAGACTGATCAGAAATCTCATAGGCCGACGTGTTCCTCGAGCGCCGCTCGCTGCACGATCTCGAGCGCAACGCCATGGTTGCAGTTTTGTGCGCCGCCTCCCTACCTGCTGCCCGTTCGTTCACTGAACCCCTTCAGTCTACGCCACGTAGAATACTACCGCGGCATCCTCTTCCTCACGACGAACCGCGTGCAGGCGTTCGACGAGGCGTTTCTCTCGCGCATCCACGTCGCGCTGCACTTCGCCGAGCTCAACGAGGCGTCGCGCGCACAGGTCTGGCGCGCGTTCCTTGCGCGCGCCGGCGTCAAGAGTAGCAGCGTCTCTGAGGAACATGTCGCGCTGCTCGCGCAGCGCGCGGTTAACGGGCGGCAGATCAAGAACGCGGTGCGCACGGCGCATTCGCTCGCGCGCGGCCGCGGGCAGGAGGTCGGCCTCGCGCACTTTATGGAGACGCTCGACGCGATGGACGAGTTTACGGGGCAGTTTGACCGAATGAAGGTCGCGGCGGCGTGATCACTGATGGATTGGGAAATGAATAATGAATCAATGATAACGAACGGAACACACCTATATGTACTATAGTCTAGCTCGAGATGACATCGCACGATTTGTTCCATGTCAGGTCACTGCTACTGAACACCCCTCTCATGAAATAAATCAATGCTCCTTGTTTTGATGCCATAACCTTTTAAGCTGCTTTATTCAATCAAAGTGTTGATTCCAACCGTTCAGTAAATAGAGAAAGACTGGCATCTGCTATAAGCTTGAAGCCGTCTCGACGTCGCTGCCTTGTGATACTTAAGGCTTGTTCAACTTTTAGTATATTGGGTATCCAATCAAGTTGGGTTGAAATTTACTGAACATCTCCGAGATCGCCGGAACTCAGAATGTGGCTTACGTCGGCCTTTGGGGAGAGATTCTACATGGGAGAGCGATCTATCTCGTGAGGTGAGAATGTTTCTTATCATTCAAATGTTTGATTATCGACGCATTATCCTGTACTTACTGTACATGAATTACTCAAATAGATGCCCGAATCCGGGCGAAAAGTCGCAAGTTCCACAAACGCGGCGTCATCTTTGGACAGAGGGTGGTAAGAGTCCACGGCTAGCGTTCCAGAACCAACCGGTCTCAGGGTTACGCCACCACCCCGGCGACGTGGGGTTGGTCTCGGTAAAGCCCGGAGGGAGAACGACGGGCTGCGCGGAGAGGGTGTTGAAGCCCATGTGGGGCTGACCGTGTCCGGGAGGAGAAGAATGGTAAGGGTATGGCCTTCCTGGAGGTGCATCACTTCCTTGGCTGAGGTAGCCTGGTGTTGAGTGGGGTGTTTGATCAGTCGGATATAATGAACTGTTTGCTGCTATCTCAGTGTGGGGCGAAGCTATCATATTCGCACTGCTACTGGCGGAATCAAATGTTCCGCGCCGGCCACTCGTCCCTGGGGGGTATCAAGTAACAGGTCAAAGAAAGACGTTGTAAATCACGAACCCGCTGGATGCCACGTGATATAATTCTTCCTGTGGACCCAATAATTCTGCAGGTTCAACGCTGCAACCGGATTGCTCGTGTAGTATAGGTCCTTGTGTGCTGTTGAGAGAATGTTTTGTTCACCGAAAACAGAACTGCAGGACCTGAACGCACGATGCATGACCTTGTGGTTGTTGAATACCATCGAGATTGTAGGCGGCGTAGCAATCCATATCCAGGCGTTGGGAAGCCTCCATATGATAGACGGGGTGCTGTCGACGCGCACCCACCGGCGAGTATCTCTGGGCTGCATAAAAATGTGAGTAGAGAGTGGTAGAGAATCGTATATCAGGACAGACCGTCCTGTCACACAGCCGCGCGACTTGAATCTTCTCCTGACCATAATCCACGGCGACGACGAGGCAAGGTCGGAGCTCGCGCGCCTTCTTGCGGTCATATACCTCCTCACTCCCAAGCGTCGAAATCTCCATCTCGTAGCAGTTTGGGTCGCACCAGATAATAAGGCCGGGATAAAATTGGGACGCATTGTCAAATGGCGGGAACATGGAATGTGGGGATGACTCTTCCCTCCTTTTATGAGGAAGAGCGACCGCTCGAGGACTCCCTAGTATCAGTGGGTGAGTCAGAAAGGGTTCGAGTCATTCTACTCTGACTACGCGTCCTTGATTGCCATGGATTTTCTGTCTGTACGTTCACAGGCTTGTGCGGCACCATCTGGCAGGAAGCCGCGGTGCCGAACGGCCGATCCCGAGTTTTGGTTCACTGTGACCTTTTTCGTGCGACATGCACGGGACCGCCGTTGGCCGGGCTGTGGTGGCTAAAATAAAAGGCCAATCAGATGCCCAAGGCCAGGCTTGAATCAAACATTTACTGACTCATACTCTCGAATCTTGCCCCGGGTTTTGCAGGGTGTTTCAAGCTCAATTACTTTCTTGTATGGCACCCGGACACGTAGTCAGTCGTGTACGTTGGCTCGAGTCACAGCCTACTCAGTCTAATTTTGTATGGAAGCAAGTTGATGATGAGTACCGCTGCGAGGACTACACAGTATGCTAGGTTTTGCATTGCCAGAGGAAAAGTCTGGACCCATTGACTAGGATTAGAGGCAAGCTTGGAGGACTCACCTGAGCGGTAGCTGCAAAGAGTTCTTAAGAGCGATGTACAGTGATGGCATGAACATTGAAACTCGCAAAAATCGAACCTGACACGAAAGTCTTGGAAAACTTGCCTCCAATCTCTGAACAAGCTCTGCCAAGCGTCACCCTTTGATATTAATAACTGAAAAATGCCAGAATGATCTAGTTGGAGACTTGGAGTCCGTAACCGTGGCTTTGTGTATCCATGCTTGGTGATGCAAAGGATCACGCGCAAGTCACGCGTACAGTGGCAGTGGATGACTGACTCAGCCTGACTGTGTCTGTCTGACTCAGCCGCTGCGCTCATTGTAAGTACCACCCATTTGCCGCCCATTGGCACCCCAAACCAACGCTGGCGTTCCTCTTTTGATCCTCATAAATCTTCTTCAAAGGCTCTCCTGCTCTGCGACGGTCTCCACCCGCCCACAGCCTCATCTTGCTGGGTATCAACGTGCTGCTGGCAGACTGCCAGCTTCAGCAAGGCTTCAGCGTGGTATGGATGATTATGTCGCCGCCAGCTGCGCATGCACGATGGTGCCCCATGCTCAAGTCTCCTGTGTCTTGCATGCTATAGACGGCAACTCCTCGACACACATATAGCGCGCTCAAGAAGATTGTCGGTTGTCCCCTACCACCATGTCCTGCTCTCGTTCTGAAGATCTCCCAGTCCCTCGATATGGCGGATCTGCAACTGCGTTTGAAACACTCATCGCTGAGAATGCGTTTCTCTTTCGGGTCTACACGCCAATACCCGCAGTCCCGCGCGCCGACCCGCCCTTCATGGCCCCCGCCGACGCATCTTTCACCGCCCCGGCGTTTTCCCGACGTTCTCCGATAACTTCGGAATTGCGGCATCCGACTTATGATGACGCTGTCGTGCACTTGGACCGGAGGAGCGCTTACCTGTCGCCCTGCGTCTCCGCGTCGTTTAGCCTCGTGTGGGCGGTGTGGGAGGCACTGCGGCGCTACCACTTCAATGCGGAGGAGAAGGTCGAGATTGCCGTGATTGATGCCTGCGCGCTTGTCGACCGCGCGGCCACTGTCGAGGATATCCTACAGTCTTGTAGGAAGGATGGGTGTGTATCGTCAGCTCTCTGAGTTCCTACGAGCCTAATTACATTGTTCTTTTCAGGCAGCACGCAAATCATGAGCGATGGTATCGCGCAGCACATGTCTCGCAGAGCACACTCATCTACGGCGCAATTCCGCCACACGCCATCCTCGCGTCCATTCCACTCCTGCGTGTTCTCCGCAGCCTGCCGCCCCACTCCCTTCGCCCCCCCGCGTCTCTGGGCGCAGCGCACGCCCCCCTCGCGCCGATCCAGCGCGTGATCTGGTCATACGGTGCCAGACCCAGCTTCCGACGCTTCGTCGAGGAGCAGTCGGGACACTTCCGCCGCGCTGCACCCGAAGACGCAGTGCGCCTCGCGCTGGCGCTCCTCGGCGTATGGTTTCTCTGGATGCTGCGGTTCCGCGCCCCGCCAGGGTACGAGGATGAGCGGGAGCCGAGTGTGTTCCGCGCGGCGGCGGTGGCGAAGGTGCGTGAGCTCGTGGGGGTGGTCGCGGTCTGGCCTGCGCCTGAAACTCCGGATGGCGAAACACATCACGAAGCGCTCGCGGGGGAGGTGTGGGAGCGCGAGGTCGCGCAGCTTGTCGCGGAGGTTGCACGCCTCGTTGCGGAGCCCGTCGGCGGACCACACGAGCGCATGGACACCCATAGTCCAAACTCTTCTCCCGCATCAGATACTGAATGGGAGTCGAATCCAGAGTCGGACGCCGAGTCGGAACTCACGTGGGTGGACGAGGGCGAGGCGAGGTCTTGGCGGCTCAAGGGCAAGGAACTGGGCGACTGTGAGCCGCAGAAGAGTGCGGTGGACCCGCAGGTCTTGCACCCGAGAAAGCTGCCCCCCCATGGTCCGGCGCGCTGCGAGCCCAAGAAACATCTCAAACCCGGAGTATCCGACAGCGTGGAGGTTGAAAGAATGCCGCCCCTCGTCATACCACCGACATCCTCGCACCACGCGCTCCGGGTGCTGACCATCCCCAAAGCTACGCCTTCCCACCCAACCCACGAGACCGCGTCCGCTCTCCTGACCGGCTTCTTCTTCGGCGCCCTCGTCGTCATCTCTCTTTCAACGCAACGGAATCCAGCACTCCTGCTTGTAAGCTGAATGCTCCTGTTCAACAGGATATGCGAGCTGGCTTCGCAAATGAAGTGCCGTGGGTCGCGGACTCGCTGTCGACCGGCGGTGTCGACGCTTATAGCTCTTGAGCAATGTTCGGAACTCGTGCAGGCCGCTCGTATATCTCGCTGTTCCTCGCCATGATTACCATTCAAGTTACAATTCAACTCGTGGCACGAGTTGAATTGTAACTCTCGTGCATTGAAAAGTGTCGACTCGGACGGCGCGCGATTGGTCTCGTCATGACTTTCTGAGTTCCTAGTCGGCTGCGGAACCTCACAGACATCTAAAATGCAGCTTCTTGTATAAAGAAATGGGCTTGTCAATGAATTGAACAACCATTTCCTCCCCACACACGACTCGGATATATCCGGCCCGCGGCCCAGTTCGGCCGACGCGACATTGTTGACATGATCGGATGATCCGAACGGCTCACATGCCAACGTGACTTCTGTTTGTTTCTTCCGACCGCCAGCAAGGTCTGACCCAAGAATACTTCCAGCAGCTTCGCTTTGCCAGTGCAGGCGCACTCATCCTACTTATTATCTAACCCGCCAATCCGATGTTCAAGATCGACCCGCGATTCTCTCAGCCAGCCGTCGCACACCAGTCGCACGACTCGCAGTGCGCCAGTGTTCGCCCGAAGGGATAAGGGCTTAAATACCGAAGGCCTTCGGTAGGCCTTCGGTAAGGCCTTCGGATTTTTTGGCGGATCGGAGACCCCTTCGGAAGGCCTTAAGCTATCACGTGTTTAGTATTATGTAATTTTCCCATCTTCTCGCCGTCACTGCCCTCTATGGCATCGATCGTCCTCAAAGATGTCTTCCATCGGGCTGATACAATGCAGAATTCAACTCACTGGAGAACTCATTGTAAGGCCTGTGTTGCCCACCACCTGGACGGCGCCGGCGCCCCTGTTGACACGGTCATTGTGAGATCGCAGGCATTCCATGATGGTACGTGATGAATCTTTCTATGATCATCTTCTCTCACGATCACAGCGTGCAAGGCTGTGGGAGAGGTCCGCGGGGAAAAGACAGCCTGGATCGCCCACCTGATTGGTGGGAAGGGAACCGCTGCCTGTTCCCATGCATCAGCAGATGTAAAAGCCGCCGCCGCCGCCGAACGGGCCATCATCAAGGCAGCGGGGAAGCGCCCGCGTACCGACAGCTCGGCTGGTGCGGAACCGGCTGCCAAGAAGCGCCAGCCTGCCCTAGAGGAGGGTCAGGCTATGCTCAAAACCTTCCAGAAAAACCAGATGCCATACTCACCGTCTGAGAAGGCGGCGTTCCAGCACCAATCCCTCCGTGCAATTGTCTCAGGAGGGCTCCCACTGGGTGCGTTTGAGGATCTAGAGATGAAGATCCTTTTCGGCATGATGCGTACCACCGCGCCGGCGATTATGCCCACGGGGAAGGTCATAGGGGGACGGCTCCTAAATTCGGCAGCGCACGACGTCGAAGAGAAGAACAGGAAAGCACTCAAGAATAAAAATGCAGGATTACTGTGCGTCTGTCCTCCTTTACATACGTAATTATCTTATCCTTTACCGATTAGAACCGATGGCTGGAAAGCAAAGAACAAGGACTCCATCAATGGTCTGTGCGCTACTGTGGATTACAAAGTATGTATTTACTTACACATTTTACAACGGCTTTGACTCGAGGCACTTAGGCATTTCTTCTTGAACTGGTTGAGGTCACGGCTCTGAATAAAGACGGGCCGGCTCTGTGCACGCTGTTCGGACAGATGATCGACCGGGTTGAAGTGAAGTATGGTTGTATTATCATCTACTTCATAACAGACGCCGATGGCGGGAGCAAGAAGGGGCGCATTCTACTTGGCCGAGAGCGTCCCTGGCTATTTTTGCCATCTTGTTGGGCTCATCAAGTGAGTTGTATCTTCGTTTCGATCAATCAAACAATTCTCTGACCCGCAATTGAGTTTCAATTGATTCTGGGCGACTATTTCAAGGTCAATGATATGGCCGCTGGGTTCGCCGAGGAGGCTACAGGCTTGATCGGCTGGATTAACAATCATGGGAAGGTTCGGAAAATCTTCGATGAATCTCAGGCGACAATCAGCAAGGATCGAAACGGGGGCAAAATCATTGTCCTTGCATACTTGGTTGCTAACATGACGCGCTGGACGACCCACTTCGTTGCCTTTCGACGCTTGTTCAGCCTTCGTCCTGCACTACAGCTCGGAGTGCTTCAGAAGCGTGCTGCTATCATTGCGGCTGAAGTCGGTGCCGCAACATCCACAGAGGCTACGCGACTTGAAGAAGAAGCAATCAAATTCTGTACGCTGATTGAAGATGCGTCATTCTGGAGCGGGCTCGAAACCGTTCTCGGTGATCTCGAGCCCATCTGCCTTGGCACTAATATTAACCAGAAGGATTCCACGCGCCTCGATCAAGTCCTTCTCACGCTCGCCGGAATTTTCCTCCGCTTTGCAGACCACCCGGAGAAAGAAGTCCAAGACAAGATGGTCTCTCGCTTGGAGAAGCGCTGGAAGGACTGCGACCAGCCCATCTTCCTGTTGGCGTTGGTCCTCAACCCGTTCGAGAAGCTCTCGTGCTTCGGACCCCGTGCAAATCTTAATCATCTCAAGTGCCGCAACCTTCTGATTTCGGTACGTTCTGGAAGTATCTATGCATTAATGCTGAGCTGGGTAATAACAGGTATACCGCCGCATCAACTCGCGTCCAGATAATCAGGACACTGCAGAGGAGAAGAATGCAAAAGAAGCTGCCGTCTCAAAGGCATTCATGCAGTACCTTTCTGGGACGGGTGATTTCGGTGATTTTGACGCCGAAGAGTGGGAGGAAATCAATGTGAGTCTTGCGCACTCTCCTATCACATTCTCTCACATGTTTTCTAGAAGAACGTCAATCCGATCCAGGTATGGGAGGCTCTGGGAGGCTCCTGCGAGCTCACGGAGCTTGCCGAGTTTGCCGTCATCATCCTCACTATGGTTGCAAATCAGGCCGCGGTTGAGCGTAGCTTTTCCAGAACCAAGATTGAGCAGTCCGACCACCGCAACCGACTTGGCGTTGGAAAGCTTGACAAGAGGGTCAAGGTGAGTCAAGGCTTGTGACTGAGCAACAATAACTTATTTGCGGCGCATAGGTTCATGCACAGATTCGATCCGAACAACTTAGAAAACCGCGCGAGGGACGGAAAAATCACAAGAGTCTCGCAACCCTGCTTGACGTTCCACGGTACCGTGATCTCCTTGACGATCAGGGGCACGAAGATTCCGCAGAGCGTGGTCGGGCGCTTGTGTCAAGCGAGACAGGCTGGCGAACCCAAATGGCAAAATGGATCGGTGAGGCTAGGGAAGCTGAGCGCACGGAAGTGCAGGACCTTGAAGAGGATGTCGCAGAGGACGTCGAAGATGCTCCTCGCATTGCGAAGCGGCTGCCCATCTGGCAGCCGACGACACTTAAGGTTTTGTTCGGCGGCGCAGCAAAGCCGCGCACGCGCAAGGCCTCAGTACAGGTGATGGAGGAGGAGGAGATACTGATGGAAGCTTTGGCTGAGCAGGCTGAGGATGATATCCCGGACGATGGTGGGATAGAAATCCACTCAGACGACGAATATCGGGAATAGTTTACCTGCGATCCCGTACGTGTAATAGGCGTGGGAAAAAAACTGGAAGGCCTTCGGTTGCCCTTCGGCTTAAGGCCTTAGGCCTTCGGAAGGCCTTCGGTCGCCCCAGACCCGAAATTTAAGGGCTTCGGGCGAACACTGCAGTGCGCACTGGCAACTGGCAAATGTTTTGCGCAGTGGCTGCCGTGGCACGCCAACTCTGATCTATACGAGGTACTTCTCATTGTGGCCATGCCCTTGAAGATGTACGAGGAGTGGTTTTTACTCCTTCTGCTTCGTGGGCTGAACCGCTTCAAGTCCGCGCAATCGACCTGGAATCTTGGCTTCACGACTAAAACCATCGGCTGCGAAATTCGGGGGCTCCGATTCTCGAGTGGCTCACCCAGATCTCAGGCTGCGGGCCTCTGGTGAGACCATGATTTGCGCAGATTCAGGCAGGTTTCCTCCACAACTCAGAAACAAACCGACTAAACATGGCCCTCTTCCCTCCACATCTGCCACCCCTTCTCCCGCCTTTCGAGAACCTTTGGATCGCTGATCTCCTTCGAAAACTTGGTGTCGAACGTCGCCGTCCCATCCACCTGCACCGCTGTATTTGTTTGGAAGTCGATGAACTCCCAGCCCGTCATCAAGCTTGTCAAGACATGCCACGCCTGGTCGATCGGGATGCGCATCGCCTCGAAGTTGTCCGTGTACGTCCAAGTGGTTGAGTCGTCTTCGTCCCCGCCGTCAAAGCACGACTTGCACATGACGCAGGTGGACGTGGCAAGACCAATATCGTCGAGGACCATCCAAAGCTCGAGGAAGACCCCCAGATCTAGAAGCTGCTCCGTACTTGAGCGCATGAAAGTGTTGATCTCGGCCAGAGACGCGCCAGTGAAATCGTTGCGGTGGTTCTCGCCGAAGGGAGTGGTAGTCGGCACCGGCGTGAGCAGAGGCCGTTCTTTCGAGGTGAAGACTGTCCAGAGACTGTCGCGGAGATACTCGCTGACGCTCCAGCCCTGGATCCGCAGTAGCGCGCTATTCAATGTCTAGGCCGCGGTCATCATCTGTCACCCCCACACAAAGGGCTTGCTCAACTCACCTTCGCGTTCGCCGTGGCCGTTAGAAACACGGCCCATTTCTCATGGTCAAGGCTGGACATGGTTGTTCTCTCGAATGACTTGGTGCCTTCGATTCTACGGTACGTCTCGATACTGATTCCAGCGCGCGATGATGGTGGTGGAAGAAGAGCAGGTTGCGGCATCGATCGTGCCCCGGACGTACCCCCGGACGAGCCGGCACTAGCATAATACCGTCCTTTTCCGAATGGCAATATTGTGCGGCGCGCGATCGTCCTCATATTGTCCCGATATCAGTGATATCAAGTGCGCCCACAGTTGGCAGATATGTACGGCCCGACGGACCGTCCTCGGCCGTATGCCGCGATCCAGATCCAGTCGAGATCCCGAGTCCCCAAGATCTGCAAAGGACCTCTTTTCGAAGGATTTCTCAATGAATAGGCGCTTTGACCTTCTTATCTTCGTTTGAAGGTCTGATCCAATAGCATCCAGCGATATCGTTCTTTTCCATCACACCAATCCTTCTGCCCCTCAGGCTCTCGGAATCAACATCCACATTATGATAAGGTTAGTCTGCGCGTGTGATGGAAGATGCGAAGATCTGATTTCTCACTGCCGAAACCCCATGCAAATTTAAGGTGGCCATCGTGGCATCCTCGTAGTAAGCAGTTCCCACATTTTCCGGTGACCCCGCGATGACTTTCGAAAAGCCTGCATGTATAGTGGAAGTGCGTAAGTAGCAGTAATACTAGTAGTGGAACTATATACAGGATGGCCTGAATACTGAACGCTGTGTTCCCAGGACTTACCCAGCGCGCAGTTCATCTGACATCAATAGTAAGCTGTCGCGACGAGACCCTGCGGCACATCAGCGGCAAGTCGACGACCCCTCAGGTTACAGACTTCCAAATGAGGAAACGAGCAGAATCTCAGCGCGCGCAAAAAAAAAATGATTGTCTCGAGGTATTCCGGAACAGCTGTAATTTGATGCGGCCGGATTGGCCGCCATCAGAGCTCCCACCACGTGGAAGCGGAAAATTCATTTCTACACTGCACTTAAATGACTGGAGAAGACAAAATTTCCATTTCCGTGGGGGGATTATTTCACTGTGTTGAGGCCCCTCATAGTCACAGGGTCTGTATACCCCCCTAGACAGAGGTATAGACAGATACTTATCTTTGTCTAAATGGGTGTATATTAGTCTAAGTACACCCTGTTGTGGTGATGGGTGAATCTGTGCCAAGGTGTGCCTACCCCCATAGGCAAAGGAAGGCAGAGGCAGGCAGAGGTAGAGCCTCTGCCTAGCTCTTCTTGTACTGAGTTGGCGTTAAATTTCTTTTGCGCTGTTGGATTTGCAGTTGAATTGCAGCTTGCTAGACCGAGGGTTGTCGAGCTGTGTCGAATCGGGCCGGCAGAGGCACAGCCACCTGGGCACGTGTATGTGTTTGGTCTAAGTACCTTGGGTTACCTGTCAACAATGGGTAGACCTGAGGTAGTTTATGCGAGACAGACCCCACTAGGGAGCGCCGACTCCGTCGGCATAGACCTTGCAATTTGAGAGAAATCTTTTTTTTTTTTGATCTCAAAGTAGCAGGTACCGGGGGGTGGTCCTTAGCCAGCTCCTGCTTGCGCTCCTTTAAAGCTGTCGACTTGCAAAGTCCCTGGTGCGTCAATTATGTCTGCAGACATGCACATTCAAAGCTTTAGACTGGTTTTGCCCAAGTTTTGACTCACAG
This sequence comes from Mycena belliarum, assembly GCA_029282135.1. Taxonomy (NCBI): domain Eukaryota; kingdom Fungi; phylum Basidiomycota; class Agaricomycetes; order Agaricales; family Mycenaceae; genus Mycena; species Mycena belliarum. The sequence continues at coordinate 703,449 of JARJCN010000017.1, forward strand.
GCTTTGAGGCCCGGCCTAGCCCTTCGGGAGATTTAGGATCAGCGGGTGACTCGAAAATGAGCCAATTATGAGGGTGGAGAGACCTTGACAAGCAAGGTAATGTAGACAGGGGCCGTCTACATGGATTGACAGATGTACACTGATATCGACACATGTAGTTTATCTAAACACAGTCTGTCTACAAGGGGTCTCAACGTAGTGCAATTTAATAGTTTTTCAGCGACTTTGGGCCTTGCCTTCTGCCATTGCGTACAAGCTTTCTTTATCCCCAGACTCGTCGACCAGCGCCCGCAGTTTTCCTTTCGGGTTCTTGAGCAGGACTTTGGGAGCGTCAAATTCGACCTAGAGGCCCTTAGCACATTGAATATTAGGAGAGGTGGAGGCATTTACTATTCGGCCCTCATCAAGCACCATCTGCAAATACAAGTTAATGCTAAACCAGGGACATCTTCTGCGGCTCACGATTTTATCCGAGTCTAGGATTGTTTGTAGGCGATGTGCGACAGTAAGTATGGTCACGTCAGACTTGAGCTCGTTGCGCAGAGACGCCTGGATGACGCTGTCGGTCCTGTAGTCTATGGCCGACGTAGCTGCAGAGTTGTCAGTGCCCATGCACGTCTCGATGATGAGCTGAACTGCGATACCTTCGTCCAGGATAAGCAACTTGCTGTCGCGCACTATGGCGCGCGCTGGGAAACACAGTGAGCGAGCGATTGGGCACAGAACCCGGGATCCTACCAAGTGCAAGAATCTGTCTTTGGCCAACAGATAGATTTCCGCCACCGCTCGATATGACGCTGTCCAGTCCAAGGCGACCGTCATCCATGTCCTGTTGGAGGGAGAACAGTCCGGCAGAGCGCAATGCACTGTTCAATGTCACATCGTCGTACTGCTCGAACGGGTCCAGATTGTGGCGCAGCGTTCCGGAGAGCAGTTCGGGCTAGATGTATGTTAGCCTCAGATCAGTGACTATGGGCAAGGACCTACCATTTGCGGGATGATAGTAATGTTGGAGCGCAATGCGTCTAGATTGATCGATGCGGTCGAGATTCCGTCAAAGTACACAGTTCCCTCGGTATATAGGCATCGCAGCAATGCGAGAGTCAGAGAGCTCTGAAGAGACGGGAGATTCAGCAATAGTCCGAAGGACAGTATAGCAATATACCTTGCCGGAACCTGTGCGTCCCACTATTCAACCAGTCAGTGGCCTGGACCGGAGAGACGAGTGGGGGCCCACCGATGCCAACACGTTCGCCCGATTTGACGCGAAACGATATATCACGAAGTACTTTCGGCCCTCCTGGCGCGTACCGTGCCGACAGCTTCTCCACGACCAGCTCACCGCTGCTGGGCCAATGCGCAGGTGGCCTCCCCGTCTCTGTTGGCTTCTTTTCTTGTTCGATGTCGATATATTGTTGGATGCGCTCAAGGCTGGGAGAACATTAGCATCGAGGGCGTTGGCGCGCGATCGGACTTGCCTGTTTCCTAGATCTATTATGAGCAACAGCGCCAGCGTTCAAAGAGTTGAACCCACCTTGGACTTGCACGTTGTTCCAAACGCGAACCCAGTTCAGGATCAGGGCGCTGAAGGTGGCTGGAGGAATCGTCAGAGTGCATCATCTGCGAGGCAATGAAGAATATGTCCATACAGGCGACAGTCAGACTAAAGCCGACGTTACTCGCGTGTTCCTGTATCAGATCAGGCACGACCCTGCCCAGTAGATAGCAAATGTACACGCACCTTCTGGACGTAGACGAGGTACGTCGCGAGGACAGCAGCAAGAATGTTGCCAACCGCTGGGAGTCGAACACCAACCCAGCGGTCTAGGTTGGAGAGTGTGCGCGCGGTCCGAGTGTACGTGTTGATCCTACGGAGGGATTCCTCGATGAAGGGGCCTTGTGCGCCATAGGCACGAATGGACGCTGTTCGCACGGAAAGGTAGGTCGGAATAATTATAAATTTCAAGGCATTGGAAACGTACACAGGCCTGCGATAGCGGCACCAAAACTCGAAGCACCGTCAGCACGAGTGGGAAGATAAGTACTGTGTCGCTCACTGTCCTAGCACGGGTGCTTTGGCGTTGCTGCTCTCTCGCTTGACAGACAGCTGGGCCTAGGTAAATCAGGTCATTGTCAGTGCCCAGGGTGACTTGAACAAAACAAATCAAAGTAATCTAACCTTGACAAAGACTTGGCCCACGGCCCCTCCGATGACCGCAGCGAGTATTCCCGGGACAGAGAAAAGCGGCGTTAAAAACACGACCGCGCCAAAGGATGTAAGCAACGCTATTGTCGTGCCGGTAAAGCTACCGAACACATTGAGAATGGGACCGTCCACTGCGCACAACCGATAAGCATGTCTGTACCTATATTAAGGACGAGAGGTCATCCACCAGCTGTGATGTCTGCCGTGAATCGGGCGATGACTCTGGAAGCCGGAGTGACATCCAACCACCGCAAAGTTGTTCCGAGGATGGCCTCGATGAGCTGCTGGTGAATCACCCGCGACGCCCGAAGGCATGCAAATGCGAAGGCGATCAAAGCGGTTGAGCGGATTGTGATATCGAACAAGACTATCAAAGAGTACATCCCGAGATAGCTGGAGAAAGATAAGTGGAGGGGAAATAATCAGATCACGACGTACTAGGGGGCCGGAACAGAGCCAGGCGGGCTCGTTTGATACTGTGCTGCGAAATAGCCCAGATACCAAGTTGCGAGAATTTGTGAAGTGTAAGACATAAAGTAGCCGCCGATAAAGATAGTGTAGAAACCGAGGCCACCGAGCCCACGGAGGTACAGGTTAACTAAAATCCGCCTAGATGAGCATTTCACCAGAGAGCATTGGAAGCCAACTGACCCGCAGACCACTTCACTTTGCCCAACTTGACCTCTTCCGCGAGGATTAACTTTCCGTCAGTCTTGGTGTCCTTCTTCGGTTCAACTGGTTCCGCATCTGCAACCTGCTCCATGACTTGGAGATCCACATTGGCTTCATTGGCAAGGACGATGTCCCGCTCAAGCGCCTCTGCAACTGAACCCTGGCTCAATATCCGCCCGTTGAGACCAATCGACACAGTGAAGTCGGCGATAGGAGCAACAAGGGCTACATTGTGCGTCTGTTAGTCGGGCCATTGGACATCAATTTTTGTATTAGTACGAAAAGAGGGGGCATAATAACATACGACGAGAATAATGGTCCTCCCGCGGACGAGATCTCCGCCGAAGCAGTTCTCTACGATCCATTTGGATGTATGGACGCTGGACAAGATCAGAACGTAATTGCAGAAGCTGGGATGGACGTACTCGAGTGCTGCGAGCACATCATCGAGGAGCAAAATTTCGGCCTTGGAATAGATCGCGCGCGCCAGCGTGCAGCGCGCCTTCTGGCCTCCACTCAGAGTAAGCCCTGGCAAGGGTGGTGAGAGCCTTCGACCGCCGGATCAACTAGCCTCACTGACCTTTCTCGCCTACTTCGCTCAGATCACCAGCCTCGAACAATTCGAGGTCGCGCTCCAGAGCACATTGGTGTAAGACCTTCTTGTACCTCTCCTCATCATATTCAGAGCCAAAGAGGATGTTGTCTCGAATCGTTTCATTCAGCACCCACGATTCTTGGGCGGCGTATGCGACACCGCCCCCGCGGGGGAGATTATACCAGGAACCGGGACGCGAGGGCGTAAAATGCATTTCACCTGATTGGGAATCAGGTACAATGCGTTCGAAACTGTACATCTACTCACCGAGGAGCGCCATCAACAGCCTGGATAGTTGGAACCATTAGCGGAAGAAAACAATGGATTGACGAGAACACACGAGGTCTTCCCAGCGCCCGTTGGACCGAGCTAATGTAATCGGTCAGCACTTTCATTGGGCGAAGGCTGTAACAGTTGCGACATACTACAAGATTTATGCAGCCGCGCTTGAACAGCAATTCATCATCGATGCGGAGCGCGAACCTATCCGGCGAAGGCGTGGCCGACCCGTCGGTGTCGTTAGACCACGTAAAGTATGCATCGCAGAAGCCGATATCTGTCGAGGCCTCCATGTCTATGAGCGGTGGCTCTGCCTCTGTAAACGAGTCGAGTAGCTCTGTCTATAAATATTGTCAGTCTCAGAGTACGGGACCCAAGGACGAATTACATTGTGCAGGAAGTTGTTGATGCGATCGAGAGAGACTTTGGCATCGATGAACTGGATGAGACGGTAGTTCGCCATGTTGAGCTGCATGCGTAGCGTATTGAACACGGGCACGGTGCTGAACACGATCGAGGGCCGCAGCTCCTGCTTCATGATGACAGTCTGTGCAGTCTGAGTTAGTGCCTAGAGCCCGCCGTACTTGTGAGAAAGCCAACACTGGGAGGACGTCAGCTCCATACGAGATGAGAAGCGGTTCACAAACTAGGTGACAAATGTGACCAGCATCGTAACAATGGGGATCACGTTGCTGGTGGACTGTCAAAAGGACGAAAAAAAGCAAAGCTCAAACCCACTTGACGGTGTTCGCAACCCATTCGAAGATCTCGCGCTTCCAGATCCAATGCAGCTCCGCCTCCCGCTTCTCGTTCACGCGCATGAGCATGTTCTCCTCCCACCCGAAGAGCTTGACCATCCGCAAGACATTCATCGCTGCATGGCCCATTAGCATCCGAAACCGAAGCAAGGATTCAGAAAGGACCCGCTTTCGCTGATCGTCCCAATTCGCGCATCGGCGGCCTTGATCCGGCCTTTCTGGATGTCCTGCAGCATCCGAGCCGCGACGGCTGAGATCGGGAAGAGCAGGACCATCGTCCCCATCCCGACAAACGCGCTGCACATCGTCGATTCAGCCATCCAGCGTTCAAAGAGAACAAGGCGGGGGCGACGTACCTCCAGCCCAGCACGACATAGAGGAACACGATGCAGAAGACGATGCTCACGGGCACGAAGACGAGCAGGATGAGGAAGTCGGACATGTTCGTCACGTTCCGCAGGTCCGTCGTGACGAGATTGCTGATCATGCCGACGTCCGCGCTGCTGCTGCTGCTGCTGCTGCGGGGCTTGGCGGCGTCCTTAGAGGTAGTGCTCGGCGTGCCCCGGGCGGTGTCGCTGCTCGCGTCGGACGCCGCATCGCCGGAGCCCGGCGGCACGTCTGGCGGTGCGCTGTGCGTCCGGGGCTTGTCCGCCTTGACGCGAACGCGCAACGCGTGTTCGAAGATGAGCTCCGTCAAGAGCCCTTCGATCTGCACCAGGGCGCGCATCTATGTATACAGTTTCGGCGATTTGTATCGTGCGATACAGTTGTTCCACGCACCGAAAGGCGATAGTACCCCTGCATGGCTGCCGTGCCCGTGAGCGGTCCCAGCGCGAGCCACAGGATCCAGACAAACGGGCGGACGGAGGATTCGCCGTCGCCTTCGAGGTATCTAGCAAGCATGAGCGCGCGGTGAACCGATAACGAGAGGAGTCCTTACGCTAGCAGACGGTTGATGCCGATGGGAGAAGCAAAAGTGCCCGCGACGTAGACGAGCAGAAAGGCCAGGATTGCCGCGTACTCCGTTCTAAGCACGAGCGGAAAGGTCGATTGTGCGCTCGGAATATTAGGATAGGCGGGGCGCACCGGAAGGTCTTGAGAAGCCCTAAGAAGATGTGGTGTCTGCTGGCGCCGGAGAACACATCGATATTCTGCGGTAACATCGATGAATACACGGGAACACCGGGCGGAGGGCAGACATACGGGGAAGCTCCGCTTCTTCAGGTTGCCGGAGTCGTCCGTGTCCGCGAGGGGCGGCAGCAGCTCGAGCGGCAGATGCGGGAGTCTGTACGCCATGGCGACCACAGGGTCGAGGAAGCTGAAGAGCAGGAGCGAGAGCGGGGACGCGACCTGCTCCGCGTTGGGCTTCGGCATGGGGTTCTGCGGGGCCATTCAGTACATGCGCGGCTAGAAATTACAAGCTTACTGCGGGGTCGACGGGGACGTAGGCCTGCGGTGTCAGCAGGGGGATCACCACAGCAGCGAGCGCGAGTGCGACGAGCTTCGCGGAGAGGAGGGGCCCTTCGGCGGCGTCCTGCACGGGCCAGGTGTACGTCGCCAGCGGGACGACGTCGCGGTAGAAAAAGACGCAGAACGCAGCTGCAAGCACCACGTCGAGGTGGAGTCTGGCTGTGGCACCAGTTTTTGTGGTAGGGCTCACAGACAGAGCTGCGAGGAACGAAGTGTACAGCTGGATATATATATGAGTCAGATGGGTGACATGCGCGCCGTAAGAGGACGCACGTAGAAGATGCATGCTCCCAGGTGCAATACTTGGTCGTCTCCATCGCGCAAAATTACCGACGAGGTGACGGACAGGCCGAGAAGAGCCCAACAGGCGAGCAGTCGAAGGACATTATACGAGAGCACAACGGGGCCACCGTATTTTTCTATTTTCTTCCAGGACTCTTGGGGCACATCTGATGCTGGACGGAAGAAGTGCTGGACCAGGAAAAGGCCTGCAGAAAGAGTGGCCACGTATAAGGGCACGACTAAGGTATGACTCCAGTCTCTGGGGGTCCTAGATAAGGAAAGATTAGCTAAAAAAATGGCAGGACGAAAATGCGTACGGGGGCTCGAGACGTGCTACCCCAACAACTACTGTCCACAGATGTCGGACGAAGTCCATCGTCCTTCTTGAGGCCGCCACCGCGCACTGGAATGAAACGACGATTCTGGTGGGAAGCAAGGGCATTGGCGCTATTCACGGACATATCAAGCCGGCCCTCGGTATGACTCGGTCGCGGCAAGAATAGATCAGATGCGAGTTAGGCAGGCAAGTTATTAGTGTGATGGACAGACTCTCGTACGTGCGGCTGTGTGACTGTCCTATGAACACACAACAGGTCAGTCGAGGATGAGATCGCGTTTAGTCGCTAGCGTACTGCGTTTGCATCATGCACGAGTATCCGTAGTATGAGGCGCGGGTGAGTGTCATAAAAGCTGAAGGGGCGAAGGCTTACGCCGCCAGCTACCAGGGCGCCCGACACCGGACCCAGCAGAAACGACATTTGAACGACATGGTGGTCGGAAGCAGGCGCTAACGGGCCTGGGCACAGCCGCAGTATAGCCACTGCACAGCTTGCGCGACCACGTGAGCTAGGGGGCCTTGCATTTCCGATGATTGTGTCTACATTTGTCACAGATCTCTCAGCCCACAGAGTACTCGTGCCGATACGTATGAGTCATCCGACGCAGAGGGCTCAGATTCGAAGGAGTGACGGACAGCCAAGTTCAAGTTCTCCTCCTCAAATCATGTTTAGTATTTGTTTAGTATTTACTGTAGTGCACACAAGAGAGATGTTCGCCGTAACCTTCATGATTCTACCGTGACATGGTTTAGATTATCAAGGACGTCCGTTTTCTCCCTTGAAAGTCCCCCGCTGCCCACCCCGCTCTTTGACGGTGTGCAGCCCCCTTTTTGGGCGCTGTCCACAAAGTCGCTGATCCAAAATTCAATTCTCATGCATAACTTTAAGTCTTGACTGACTGCAAAATTAGGAGCCAACTGCGTTGAACTGACGGGGAAACCTCCGGCGCATTACTCTAATCGGCCTCTCATGAGGCGTTCGAGTCTCGCAGGCAGCGGAAATGCAACTGGATGATCGCCGAAACTACCGCTGGACCTTACGTAGTTGAAACACTGTAACCGCATTCAACAAGATACAGGCTGCCCAACGAAAAAAGCGAGACGGTTGCCACAACATCCCACCGATATCCTCATACGATCCCCACGTCCGCCTCCGCCTCCACCTCCGCTCCCGCCTCCTCCATGCGCACCCACAGCCCGCCCTGCGGCCCTCATCAGCAAGTGCCCACCATAAAGCCACGGCAGAGAAACCGGCACGCACGAAGACGTACAGCGTGATGTGCGCGCGCACACGCACCTTCTCGCGCGCCTTCCACCCGACCTTGTCCTCCGTCTGCCAGATGGCCGGCGGGCGCGCCTCGGGCGGCTGTGCCTCGGGCGCGAGCGCGATGGTCGCGAAGGTCTGCAGGAGGCGCACGAGGAAGAAGGACGCTTCGTGGTAGGCGAACTAAAGTGTGAAATGCGGTCAGAGGTGAGCTGGGTTAGCGACACATGCGGAAGAACGCGCCTGCTGGCCGAGACAGATCCGAGGGCCTTCGAAAAGGCGGTCAGCACGAGAAGCGCGATAAGCATTGGGGGGTGGATACGCACCGGCGTTGAACGGGAGGAATATAAAGGGGTTCGGAGTCACTGCGCAGCTCACGTTAGCCGACACCCCCGTCAACAATCTGCAAGGCGGCGAGACACACGGTATTTATGCAGCCGCTCGTCCAGGAAGCGCTCGGGATCGTACTCGAGCGCGTCGGGTCCCCACAAGTCCGTGCGGCGGTGCATTACGATCGGGCCGTAGGGCGTCCTGCACATGCGTTGGTCAGTATGCAGCACGCAGCACGTTCCACCCGCGCGAAGTCGAGGGAGACGTACTTTGTGCCAGCGGGGACATAAATGGGCGGCCCTCCGTCCGAGGAGCGGAACACGGTGGCTTGCTGCGCGGTCCTACATAGCGGTGCATGCATCAGCAACCAGGGTCCAAGTGCTGGCGAATCGAGCGCGAAACCTGGTGTTCAACGGTCTGCGAGTAGCGTGAGCAAGACGCGAAACGACAAGATAGGCGACATACACAGGGGGGTAGAGCCGCATTGTCTCTGTAACCAAACACTTGAGCCAACGATACGGTGGTGTCCACGCAGCGTCGCTCACCGTTCAGGACGGCCTGCACAGTAAATAAGATGAGATTCCGGTAGGTGCCAGATGGACGCACCCTGAGATACTTCATCTCCCTGAAATCATCGTGCGTCGGGCGGCGTGACGCGCCAACTACGCGCAGGATCTCGCTTCGCAGCTTTTTCAGGATAGTCGGGTGCTCCGCGAGCATGTAGATCGTGAACGTCAGCAGGCTCGCGGTCTATCCAGAACCCAATTTAGTAGCCTAACACATCGGCGGAATGGCAATGCTGACCGTATCGCGCCCAGCGACGATGATGTTCAGGATCTCGTCACGCAGGATCGTGTGGTCTGTTGGGCTTCAGTCCTATTGGGCAGAGTTTTCCGCCTTGAAGCGCACCTTGCGTGTAGTTTACCAGATGATCCAGGAGCGTCTCGCCCTCCTGCACCTCCCTCTCGCCCAGCTCGTTCTTCTTCTCCGCCCCCCCGCGCGCGTCCGCCGCCCGCTTCTTCGCGACCGCCGCCCTCAAGATCGGATCAAGCACCCCGCGCACGACGCCCATCGGCTCCGCCAGGTTATCGACCCAGAACTCCTTCAGCGGCCAGTGCACGCCGTAGCGGTGGCGCATGGCCGTGACGCTCTGCGCCTGCTGGAACGCCGCCGCGAACACGCCTCCGCCCGCCACCGTGCCCTCGGCGATCGCGTGCGGGTACGGCAACCCCTCGGAGAGGCTGCGCAGGTCGTGGTTGAAGAGAAACTCCGTCGCGGCGTCCAGCGTGAAGCGCGCGACCATGTCCTGCAGGGTGTGCAGTTGAGGTTGAGCAACAGATGCAGCCGCACACGCACTTGAAAGTCCGCGGGGTGCCCCTCGCGCAGCCGGGCCCTGAACTGCCCGATCGCGTTGTCCGCATGGCGGTCGAAGAGGTCGAAGTCGCTGATGCGCTCGCGGTGGAAGAACGGCCGCGTCATCTGGCGGTGGAACCTGCGCGAGACATGAGTGATGCTGATCTCAACCACGGGAGGAATCCGTGCGCACTTCCACATGTCGCCTGCAGTGCCACGTCAGTGCAAATCAGGTCGACCCTCGATCGACGCACCATCTGCTGCGAACACTCCCGTTCCCAGGAGCGGCTTCATGGTTTTGCGGAACTCGGCACCCTTCTCGAAGATGGTGAACTCCGTCGACAGAATGGCTTTGATGTTCTCTGGCTCCGTAGTGATTATCTGGGAGGCTCTCAGAACGACTTCGGAGTGCGAAAAAAGGGTATGCAGACGCGATTCTGAAAGAGGAGGCGGATACTGAAGGTGTGGCCCAGATTCCGTGCAAGATTAGCCAGAGGCTCGCCTGGGAGTTGCCTGTGAGCATCCAGGGGTACCTGACCTCCACGCACCAGGATAAATGTCGTCCGCCTTTGTAAACAACATGTGGGACCCGCCAATGGACCCGGGAACCGCGGGGCAGACGATGGCGCCACGCGCGGCAGCCTCACGGCGAGTAACGTAGTCGCGGTACTGCACAACTGCAGTCAAGAGCAGCGGCCCGCTCAGTACGCAGGCAGTGGTCGTAAGCCAGGAAGGTAGGACAACTCCCAACCAGAGCTCGGCGAGCAGCTTGCTGAGGTACACCGTTAGAGCTGGTGCGAAGACCCTTGGAAGCTGTTTGGAGAGGTACACGATTCCGGGGGGGAGCGCCATGGTGGTGGATGCCAAGAGCGGGCAAAGACGGACAAATCCCATGATCCAGGGTCGGCCGCCGGAATCAATCCAGGGGCCGGATAGGCAGGAGTCATATCGATTTGTATACTAGGTCTTGAGCTGATGACCAGGTGTCGGCTTTCGCCGCCTATTACCTCGCTTGCGACTCTGCGAGAACGTGGCTTTCAATAAGATACTTGGAAGCTTTCTCGATTTGTAGGTCTTGAGCTGATGAAGAACATCTGCACGAAGAGTAAAGGATGGGAAGCCACGGTCGGCCTGCGATATGCGGTGGACTCGTGCAACCGTCAGCGTGGTGGGAGGCAAGGATGCATAGTGTGATGATTTGCAGACGAGTATTTGCTGGTATTTGATGTGGAATATGATGGCATTAATATTCAGAGTAGTACTAATTGCAGTGTTCGCCCGAAGGGATAAGGGCTTAAATACCGAAGGCCTTCGGTAGGCCTTCGGTAAGGCCTTCGGATTTTTTGGCGGATCGGAGACCCCTTCGGAAGGCCTTAAGCTATCACGTGTTTAGTATTATGTAATTTTCCCATCTTCTCGCCGTCACTGCCCTCTATGGCATCGATCGTCCTCAAAGATGTCTTCCATCGGGCTGATACAATGCAGAATTCAACTCACTGGAGAACTCATTGTAAGGCCTGTGTTGCCCACCACCTGGACGGCGCCGGCGCCCCTGTTGACACGGTCATTGTGAGATCGCAGGCATTCCATGATGGTACGTGATGAATCTTTCTATGATCATCTTCTCTCACGATCACAGCGTGCAAGGCTGTGGGAGAGGTCCGCGGGGAAAAGACAGCCTGGATCGCCCACCTGATTGGTGGGAAGGGAACCGCTGCCTGTTCCCATGCATCAGCAGATGTAAAAGCCGCCGCCGCCGCCGAACGGGCCATCATCAAGGCAGCGGGGAAGCGCCCGCGTACCGACAGCTCGGCTGGTGCGGAACCGGCTGCCAAGAAGCGCCAGCCTGCCCTAGAGGAGGGTCAGGCTATGCTCAAAACCTTCCAGAAAAACCAGATGCCATACTCACCGTCTGAGAAGGCGGCGTTCCAGCACCAATCCCTCCGTGCAATTGTCTCAGGAGGGCTCCCACTGGGTGCGTTTGAGGATCTAGAGATGAAGATCCTTTTCGGCATGATGCGTACCACCGCGCCGGCGATTATGCCCACGGGGAAGGTCATAGGGGGACGGCTCCTAAATTCGGCAGCGCACGACGTCGAAGAGAAGAACAGGAAAGCACTCAAGAATAAAAATGCAGGATTACTGTGCGTCTGTCCTCCTTTACATACGTAATTATCTTATCCTTTACCGATTAGAACCGATGGCTGGAAAGCAAAGAACAAGGACTCCATCAATGGTCTGTGCGCTACTGTGGATTACAAAGTATGTATTTACTTACACATTTTACAACGGCTTTGACTCGAGGCACTTAGGCATTTCTTCTTGAACTGGTTGAGGTCACGGCTCTGAATAAAGACGGGCCGGCTCTGTGCACGCTGTTCGGACAGATGATCGACCGGGTTGAAGTGAAGTATGGTTGTATTATCATCTACTTCATAACAGACGCCGATGGCGGGAGCAAGAAGGGGCGCATTCTACTTGGCCGAGAGCGTCCCTGGCTATTTTTGCCATCTTGTTGGGCTCATCAAGTGAGTTGTATCTTCGTTTCGATCAATCAAACAATTCTCTGACCCGCAATTGAGTTTCAATTGATTCTGGGCGACTATTTCAAGGTCAATGATATGGCCGCTGGGTTCGCCGAGGAGGCTACAGGCTTGATCGGCTGGATTAACAATCATGGGAAGGTTCGGAAAATCTTCGATGAATCTCAGGCGACAATCAGCAAGGATCGAAACGGGGGCAAAATCATTGTCCTTGCATACTTGGTTGCTAACATGACGCGCTGGACGACCCACTTCGTTGCCTTTCGACGCTTGTTCAGCCTTCGTCCTGCACTACAGCTCGGAGTGCTTCAGAAGCGTGCTGCTATCATTGCGGCTGAAGTCGGTGCCGCAACATCCACAGAGGCTACGCGACTTGAAGAAGAAGCAATCAAATTCTGTACGCTGATTGAAGATGCGTCATTCTGGAGCGGGCTCGAAACCGTTCTCGGTGATCTCGAGCCCATCTGCCTTGGCACTAATATTAACCAGAAGGATTCCACGCGCCTCGATCAAGTCCTTCTCACGCTCGCCGGAATTTTCCTCCGCTTTGCAGACCACCCGGAGAAAGAAGTCCAAGACAAGATGGTCTCTCGCTTGGAGAAGCGCTGGAAGGACTGCGACCAGCCCATCTTCCTGTTGGCGTTGGTCCTCAACCCGTTCGAGAAGCTCTCGTGCTTCGGACCCCGTGCAAATCTTAATCATCTCAAGTGCCGCAACCTTCTGATTTCGGTACGTTCTGGAAGTATCTATGCATTAATGCTGAGCTGGGTAATAACAGGTATACCGCCGCATCAACTCGCGTCCAGATAATCAGGACACTGCAGAGGAGAAGAATGCAAAAGAAGCTGCCGTCTCAAAGGCATTCATGCAGTACCTTTCTGGGACGGGTGATTTCGGTGATTTTGACGCCGAAGAGTGGGAGGAAATCAATGTGAGTCTTGCGCACTCTCCTATCACATTCTCTCACATGTTTTCTAGAAGAACGTCAATCCGATCCAGGTATGGGAGGCTCTGGGAGGCTCCTGCGAGCTCACGGAGCTTGCCGAGTTTGCCGTCATCATCCTCACTATGGTTGCAAATCAGGCCGCGGTTGAGCGTAGCTTTTCCAGAACCAAGATTGAGCAGTCCGACCACCGCAACCGACTTGGCGTTGGAAAGCTTGACAAGAGGGTCAAGGTGAGTCAAGGCTTGTGACTGAGCAACAATAACTTATTTGCGGCGCATAGGTTCATGCACAGATTCGATCCGAACAACTTAGAAAACCGCGCGAGGGACGGAAAAATCACAAGAGTCTCGCAACCCTGCTTGACGTTCCACGGTACCGTGATCTCCTTGACGATCAGGGGCACGAAGATTCCGCAGAGCGTGGTCGGGCGCTTGTGTCAAGCGAGACAGGCTGGCGAACCCAAATGGCAAAATGGATCGGTGAGGCTAGGGAAGCTGAGCGCACGGAAGTGCAGGACCTTGAAGAGGATGTCGCAGAGGACGTCGAAGATGCTCCTCGCATTGCGAAGCGGCTGCCCATCTGGCAGCCGACGACACTTAAGGTTTTGTTCGGCGGCGCAGCAAAGCCGCGCACGCGCAAGGCCTCAGTACAGGTGATGGAGGAGGAGGAGATACTGATGGAAGCTTTGGCTGAGCAGGCTGAGGATGATATCCCGGACGATGGTGGGATAGAAATCCACTCAGACGACGAATATCGGGAATAGTTTACCTGCGATCCCGTACGTGTAATAGGCGTGGGAAAAAAACTGGAAGGCCTTCGGTTGCCCTTCGGCTTAAGGCCTTAGGCCTTCGGAAGGCCTTCGGTCGCCCCAGACCCGAAATTTAAGGGCTTCGGGCGAACACTGACTAATTGGCACTCACTAACCGTGATCCTAGGTTCGGACCGGTGAAGCGGGGGACAGACTGGAAAGAAAAAGCTCACATCAACCCTGCGCTTACTGTACTATTTCGACCAAGTACTCATGGCCTGTGACCAGTGACCATAAGTCTTCAGTTCTGAAGTATTCAGATTGCCTTTTTGGGCGATTTTTCGGAGTTTGCCGGCCCAAAAGCCTCTATTTTGGACGAAAACCTCGATCCAAAATGCCTGTGACCAGTGACACTTTTACCAAGTATTCATCTCATCGGCCGCTGTGACTAGTGACCGAATACTTGGTCGAAATAGTACAGTATCATCCAGAAATGAAGCATGAGTCCCCGGGCCCGGGCGTGCGCGCTCGACAGGCCAAAAAAAAAACTGCTTGAATCTTTTGAAACCATTTCAAAATCATTTGTTAAGGACTGCAGATAAGAACGGAAATAAAATGGCTTTAACCCAACTTTAACCGTTTGAAACTGTTTTAAAACGGAAACTTGTGTCAACTCCGCTAAAAACTTCACTAGGAAGGGCTGTAAACCAGCGGAGACGGGTCAACTTAAAGCCAGTGGAATCCACTGGAACCCAATTTTCTCTGTTGGATATGGGGTGACGCACCATGAGCCTGCGCCCTCCAGCCCAGGCCTCCATAATCCAACACTGCATTTCGGCAAGACACAGTGCCGATCAATGCCGATCAATCATTTTGTCAACTGCGTGTATCACGGGGCAACGGCAGCTCCTCTCTTGCTTCCGCTCATCATCATCTTTCACAACACAAACCCTTGGCTACATCGCCGTTCCAATCTACGGTGTCTGCGATGTCCAGACGATGTGGTGCTATCACTCACTGCCATCCACTCACTGTCAATGAAGCCTGATGGACCGCTCAACAGCACTGGTCATCTAAATTTGTATGTACCCCAACTTTGCGCCGAGGTACGAGCATCTAGTGTCTCTTTATCTTATGCAGGAACTAGACTAAATTTGCATCTCATTGTTCTCTCACTGCGCTTTGAGATTTCTAAGGGCGAGGGCTCACTTGCATCCAACAATCTGTCATCTAGTTTCATGATAGGTGCGACTGTTGCGCGTTGACTCTCAACGGCGACTCGCATGCCCTTGCATAATGATTGGCCTCCAAAGAACCTCCGCTAACTTCTCTTCCTTGGTTTCTTTGGCGGCGGTCTCCCAGTATTTCATCTCAACCCAGACCATCAAGTCGTCTTGTTGCTTTGTTTAGGGGCCCCCGGATTCTCCACAGCGCCAGATATCATGATCGTCGATGGCATCTCCGTCTTCCGTGGCAGCTCAAATTATCCGCAATGAGAGCGCGAGGCTTCTCACGCCTCCGCCTACGGCCTTAGCTCCCGACTACGAGGTGCGCAGTGCGCACGCTCCGCCCGCTCTTTACAACACACTCGCTTCCTTTCATTTCGTTCTTTGGGGCGTGCCTGAGGTGAGCTGACGCCATCGTGAACTTCATGCTGCTCAGGCGAGCTGACTTTGTACAGGTACGTGGCCAGCTACTGGCTCCCGACTTTCTGCTTAGGCCTATTCTTAGGCAGGTCCCGGGCTCGCAAACGTTCACCGTAGAGCTACGGAGATGGGTGAAGACAGTCCGTTGTGAGTTCTGGACTTTCATCTAGGCAGCACGTTCTGAAGACTCACACCAGCCACGGCGAAGGGCTGTCCGTTCGCGAGGCTATAACCATATTCGCAACGGCATTCACAACTACTACATCTACCATCGTCGAAGATCCTGTATCGACCGACATACCGCCGCCGCCTCCAACAGACGCGCCCACAGATGCACCGCAGAGTAGTGCAATCGAAACCGTGGCGCTGAGCTCTACTGCGACCTTATCTGCGCCGAGGACCAGGAAGACGCCTGCCGGAAGCCATAGACTCGATGCCACTCGCGCTAGATCGTCCTCCAGCGCGAGGAAAACAACCCGACACGCGCATCGCACGTCCTCTAGCGTGCAGAGCACCAATCCCACATCGAGCTCCAGCCCGCCATCCTCCACGGCATCCTCCCTCCCGTTGTTGGCTTCGTCGACCCCGTTGTCCGCAGCATCGTCTCACAGTCTCCGGCTCGCCGCGGTGCTCGCCGGAATCTTCGTCCCCCTGCTCACACTCGCGCTCCTCGCCGTGCTCTGTCTCCGCCGGCGCAAGCGCCTGCAGCGCGAATGGGAGGCGACCCGGGCGCACCCCCCCGAAGACGGGTGGGCCCCCAGCCAAACATCGAGCCGCACCGAGGCCGACGGCAGGTATATATACGACCCGATGCGCGACACGCCTTCGCCAGGCTGGCGCGGCTCGGTCGGCTCCGACGTGCTGCTGCTCGGGCCTGCTGAAACCAGGCAGGCGCCGCCCAGCCCTCGTGCACCCCAGTCGCACCCCACGGGCCCCGTGCGCGTCCCCGCGGCAACGCGTTCCCCGTCCGCCGTCCCGTCACCCGTTCCGGAAAAGCCGCCGCTGCCCCCGACCCCGTCGGAGACTGGATACGGCAGCGTTTCCCGGGCGCCGTCCTTTCGCACCGTAGGGACGCCGCCACCGATCTATACGCGCTCGGTGCCCCAGACACCCGTCACGGTCGCGCACTAGGATCCACCTACTACTGGGCCGTGTAACAACCTCAAAATCAGACAATTCTATGCGGCTGTGGTGTTTGGTTGTGCTGCGAGACACGCTGGCTGTACAATCTACTACGAGTCATATGTGTCTTCTCAATAGCCCCAGAATCTGCAGTGATGGAACCGTGCCACTGGACTCTCCGATCGCTTCAGCTGTTATCGATATATCGTGCCCATTCGACCAGCGTTACTACATCCCAGAGGTTTCCAACACCGATAACCGGTTCAGCGCCGATGTGGTTCTCTCACTTGAGCATATGTTGCGAGTGTTGTGTCTAGATTTTCAACCAAAAACAGTATATCTGAAAAAAGGCAGGAGCCTTCCGTTGCAATTACTTCCGCACGATGTACATGAACCCATCATACCCCTTGTCCCCCACGGTGCCGATGGTAGTCGCGTCGACCTCCGGATCGTCCTTGACCGCGGCCAAGAGCGCGCGGACGCCCTCGACCGCCTCGTCCGTGTACGCGGGGTCCGCAACGCGCGCGTAGCGCACGACGTTGTCCACAATCTGGGGGTAAGCTGCGCTCAGCTCCTTCAAAACAAGTAAATGGGCACGACCCACGATGACGCCGCCCGAGCGCACCAGGCGCTTGGCCTCGGTGAAGTAGTGCTTGTTCCCCTGCTTGTCTGCGTCGATGAATATAAAGTCGAATTTGGGCTCCGCAGGGATCTGGCGCATCGACTCGTGTGCGGGGCCGAGGATGAGCTTGACCTTGCCGCTGAGGCCCGCGCGAGCGATGTTTTCTTGCGCTACCTGGGGCGCAGAAGATGAAGAGTTGCGGATGTGGAGGAGCTAGCTACCCTCGCGTGTTTCTCGGCCAGCTCAAGCGTGATGAGCTCCCCATCCGCGGGGAGCGCGCGCGCGAGCCAGATCGTCGAATACCTGCAATCCAGTAAGCCATCGGCAGTCGCGGGGTATGGGACTTGTGCACGCACCCGCCCAGAGTGCCCACCTCCAAGATCCGCCTCGCCCCGATCGACGACACGAGGAGGTTGAGGAACTTGCCCTGTGCGGCGCTGACGGCGATCTCCGGCAAGCCGTGCGCAGTGCTGTGCTGCAGCGCCGCATCGAGGGCCGCGTCCGCCGTGAGCAGGAACGAGTTGTGGTATGCGTCCGAGCGGGCCCAGTCGTCGACGCTCGTCGCCTGGAATGCTTGCTTGGACATGGCTGTGAGTGACCGGGTGTTCGGATGGAGCCGGGCCGGTGTGGCTGTGACTCGCGACATTCATTGACACACACCTCCCGATCGACTTTTTTACTCGGTTTGGGTGGGAGGAGTGTGAGCTCCGCTCTGTCTATACGTGTATGCGAGGCCTGGAGTCTGCGCTCTATACGTGCAGTGCTTGCGAGAGTCGCGGCAACCAACCTAGTGACGCGCCGCCGATCTGCCCCTGTGTGTCTACCATTGAAATGAATGATCCGCACTGATCTGCGCCCGCTGATGCCTGATCGACGTCATCGCCTCATCGCTGCCCGACTGTTCCGCTCTAAGCGCACCCGGCATCCCTCCGGCACTCATTAAAAGCACTCCCAGCAGCGCATCCATGCATGGATCAGTCAAGTCAAGTGCTTGTGGGGGATCTATAAACGTACTTCACCCTACTGCACCTTCAGCTAAGCCCCAAGTGGCCCAGGGGGCGAGATCGACCGATAAAAAACCTGCTAACTACCTCTTACCCCATTTGGATAGGGTTGTCTGGGGGGT
The DNA here is from genome assembly GCA_029282135.1 of Mycena belliarum. Lineage (NCBI taxonomy): Eukaryota > Fungi > Basidiomycota > Agaricomycetes > Agaricales > Mycenaceae > Mycena > Mycena belliarum. The sequence continues at coordinate 721,748 of JARJCN010000017.1, forward strand.
GTAACTAGGGCGCGCGCGTCGGAGTGGGTGCTCTGAAGCAGAGGAGGTGTAACCATACCGATAGATTAACAATGAATGGACTAGGATCTATATAAGATTGCAGTGCATCGAGATGAGAGATTAGCTATAGGGCGGCATCATGATCCATTTCGTTGAACCCTCGTTAGTGCTTGTCTAACACTTTGTACGAGATCTTGCGACCTGGTTCAAGGCCGTGGATCGGGATATTTGCGGCGTTCAACTGCATTGGTCAAATAGCTCGACGGCACCTAGCTTAAATATCGGTGTTAGATGAAAGTAGATCAAACTGGCAGCGCCAAGTGGCGGAACTCACTCATGAACAAAATAAAAGCACCATCTCAACTTGCTTGCAGTACATCAACTGGTTACAAAGTAAGCCGACGCGGCTACATCAGCAGTGCCCTGACGCGCTTACACCCAAATCTGCTGGCCGGTGGGCTCCGGCTCGGCCAATCACGCGGAAATTGCCGGAAGGTGCTAAAATACCACAGTTGAGATCCAAATTGATTCATTCACTCGTCTTGCTCGCAGGCCGTCGATCTGTCGCCTGGGCGCAAAAATAGCCGAGCAAGTGCATCAAAACCGATGCGAGTGCGCTCTCCGGCGCATAGAAATCTGGACTAAATTCGTACGGAACACCCCGGTCGGCGGACGGCGATACATCGTCTCGGCACGAAATTAGCCGAGCGGGCGCATCAAAAACGGCGCGATTAGGTGTGCTTGCGCTTCGTAATGCACAAAATTCCTATCTAAATTCGTGCGGAAAGCCCCGCTCGCGGGACGGCGATACGTCGTCTCGGCACGAAATTAGCCGAGCGGGCGCATCAAACCCGATGCGAGTGCGCTCTCTGATGCACAAAATTCCTATCTAAATTCGTGCGGAAAGCCCCGCTCGCGGGCTGGCGATACGTGGTCTCGGCGCGAAATTAGCCGATCGGGCGCATCAGAACGGCGCAGTTGCGCTATCTGATGCTAAAGCTCCTATCTAAATTCGAACGGAACACCCCGCTCGCGGGACGGCGATACATCGTCTCAGCACAAAATTAGCCGAGCGGGGTGTATCAAAACAGTGCAGAAAATTGTACGGAAACCCCCGCTCGCGGGCTGGCGATACGTGGTCTCGGCGCAAAATTAGCCGATCGGGCGCATCAAAACGGTGCAGTTGCGCTATCTGATGCTAAAATTCCTATCGAAATTCGTGCGGAAAGCCCCGCTCGCGGGACGGTGTTCTGTTGCCTCGGCACAAAATTAGCCGAGCGGGGCGCATCAAAACGGTGCAATCACACTCTCTGATGCACAAAATTCCTAGCTAAATTTGTGCGGAAAGGCCCGCTCGCGGGACACCGATACGTTGGATCAGAGCAAAAATAGCCGAGCGCGGCACATCAAAATGGCGCAAAAAAATTACACAGAAACCCCCGCTCGCGGGACGAAGTTCTATCGTCTCGGAGCAAGTGGGCCGAGAAGACCGATGTCACGTGACTGGCAGCGCCGACCCCAAAATGATTGGCACAGCTGCGTAATATAGCACACCAGTGCACAAGTCTGATATCAAGGGGGTTCCCCTGTGTACTGGCTTGACCCCCGCTCGCGGGACGGCGTTCTGTCGTCTCGGAGGGAGTGGGCCGAGAAGGCCGAGGTCACGTGACGCACCGCGCCACGCGCCGGCCGGCCGCGAGATTCCGGCAATAAAGTGCCGTCATGCGGCGCCCGCTCTAGAGGTGTTTATATTAATATATAGCAGGCATTTAGCGGGAGCGGACATGGCTGGATGAAAAGCCACAGTAGCACGGCCCAGGAGCGAGGATCAAAATTTGGGCTTACCTGATGTACGGCACTTCACCGTTATGGAAATGATTTGGCTCAACTTGGGCTAAGAGCCAGGCCTCGATTTTTGTTGTGAGCGCATGGTGCTCGGAGGGCTTTGGGAGGGCGGAATCCTGTCTGAGAATGAGAGAGAGGGAACGGGGGTGCTGTTCACCGGATTCCGGAGATAAATCCCGGCGGTGATGGGTGAAAAGATAGCGCCGAGTGTGCTGCGCCGCTGAGCGCGCATCCCATGTCACGCTGAAACCAGACGGGTGATATGGAATGCTTGGTGTAACGGTTAACTTCGCTGTTCCTCTGGCTGACTATTGTAGGCTATCTTCTCTGCGCCGGTTATGTTGCTTCGCGTCCTCATTTTTTTTCGGCCGTTGTCCTTAAGCTTGAAATGCTAATCTACGGCCCTGAGCCGCAAGCGAGAAGTTCATCCTTCAGGAGCAGCGGGGTAAAGATGCCGCTGTAAGCGAATTTCCGGAGGTAAGTCCAGAGCAAGTGTAAGCGAGCTGCGCCGCTTAAGTGTGCGGGCACCTCATAATTGGCCTAAGCGAATCGCCAGTATGGTGTCTATTGTGTAGTGGTTATGTTACTTGAGTCACCCGCAGGTTCCTTATGGTTCCTTGCCGCGTCATGTTTTTATAGAATTTAATTATGAGTTCTTGTTTGGTTCCTCAATGTTTTGCTTAACGTCCATTTAGGCTCGGCTCTACACCACGATCCGACAGCCTAAGGCCGATTTTTTTTTCGCAAAATAACACTTGCAGGATCAGATTTTTCGCGCGGCGGACCGTCGGCCCGGGCGCTCCGGATGCTCAGTCTCGCAGCTAGAAAAGGCAATTTGTCGAGTTCTCGCCCTGCGCTGCGCCGGATTTTCTGCGAGAAGACTCCAAGAGCTCCAGAATACTGTTTAGCTGACTAAAATTTGAATATAGGACCAAAACCAGCCCTGTATGTGCCTTTACATGAGCCGCATTTGATTTAAATGCATGAAGCCCCTATTTAGTGTTTGGGGCAGTTCCTGTTGCATGACCATGGCTATGCTAGCTCTCATATATTATGAACGCCTCCGAAATACTTCTCAGAGCGTTCTGCGTGCACGCGTCGTGTCCCTGCTGCTGAATTGATCATGGTTGGATTCTGCTCGATTTTTGTGATAGAGCGTCCCCGCCTGGCTTGGCGGCCCAGGTCTGTGACGTAGTGACGCGAGATGTCACACGTGCCTCCTGCCGACATTCTGACCCTGGCGGAGCTTTCCTGGCTCCGCGATCTGCAAAACGGTGAACTCGTGTAAATCCGCACTTCCGACAACCTTCCGGGTTGGAGCGCTCTGGAACGGGTCGCTAAAATGCTGATCAATCAGCTGATGATGGCATATACGTTAACGGCGTGAGCAGTCCGCTCTCGCGTACCTTTCATGTGTCACTTGCAAAAACAACTTGTGTGCTTTGTGCGTACAGGAGAGGCACCTAGCACGCTCATACACGCTCAACTATGTACTTCATAGATATGTAATTTTATTCTCAAGAGCTCATCGCATCCTCTGTATGTCCTGTATCGATTTACGCGAAAATGGATTTAAGTCCATTTTGAGACCTAATTCTTCCTACGGTCCTTCGCCGTTATTCCGGGCATTATAAATCCTTCCCACAGCTGTCAGCAAAAGGTGGCGCACGGACCACGCCAAGCCGGCGCCCAAATGTATAAGAATCGCGCCCCGTCTGCCTTCCTCCCCACCGCCCACTTTTGCCGTCCGCATCCCTCCGTGGCTCTGAACCCCCCGGCATCGGCACACTTGATTCTGCCGGCGGCATCTTTGCCAGTGCCGTTCCTTTCCCTCCTCCCTGGGTGCAGCCCCGTGTCGGAACCCCGAATTCGCTCGATTTTGCCTGCGTCCGGGAGGAGGGGGTGCCGGATGCCGGGTCACGTGACCCGCTTGTGATCTGGTTCGTCTTGCGTCCTCCCTTCATCTCCGTCCCGCGCTGCGCCCTCGGGCGCATAGAAGTTGTGCATTCATGCTTCAATCTTGTTGCGCCTCTTATCTGGCTCCTTCTACTGGTCCCTTGTACCTGTACTGACTGCCATTTCCACGCGCTATGCTTTCAATCTGGGGTAGACGCCGGGCCTTCTACTCGTCAAAATGCCTTCAAAGTCGTCGTGTGGCTTCATTCGTATGTACCCCTTCATTGCGACTTATCCTAGCTCTTCAAAAGTCTTCAAAATCTAGTCCCGCTTTCTCTAGGGCCATCTTTCTGCACGATTCTGTGTGTCGTCTCAGGTCTGTCTCGGGTGCTTGTCGTCTGGCTTCGTCTCAGCTTTTCCTCCTAGACTATTCAATATCTGTCCTACTTGGTTTGCGTTCCGCTTTGCTCTGGCTGCCTTCAAAACTCCTCTTCCTTCAATCTACCCTCGGCGGCATCGCAAATCTATCTGGGCGTCAAGACTAGAGTCAAGTCTTCGTTCCAATGCTTATTTGAGTCGGTTTCACCACGCTTCGACGCCCTACTGTTATACTCGCTATCGCTTCCAAGACCCTCCTGATATTTCATCTTTCAATCTACTTTCGAAGGCGTCGCAAGTCATTTACCTGGGCGTCAAGATGTGTAGTCAAGCTCTCAAATGAAGTCGTTCTGATGCATACTGACCCGCTGCACTAATCTGACTCAGGATTCGCATTAATCCATTCATTCCCATCTATCGGCTTACTCTCCCGGACTTTCTAGTCTACTTTCGACTCTGTCACGAACTCTTACCGGGCTCTCAAGTCGGATTAACTCTATGCTCCGTTTCCAGGTTCACGTCTACTTTGACTCCAAGGTCCGATTCGCGCGCTCAACGTTCAACCTTGGTAAGCCATCCGTTATGATTCGTTGAGTCGCACCAGCTGACTCGGTACCTAGACTTACCATAGCTTATGTGGTCGTATAGCCAGTAAGTTCTTCGCCCTTGTTTTTTGAATCTGAACCAACTGACGTGCTTGTACAGATTATCTATCTACTTTGCTTTGGCCTCGAGCGCCGTTCTTTGTTTGTACTGTGCGCGCTGGTAATGTACTTACTCGAACTAACCCGGCGACTCCGAGCCTTGAGAAGCTTGAAGTCATACACCGGTACGCTAGTCAAACTAATAAACATCTTCGCGTTCGCTGACCATCCCCAGAGGTCCCGCGCATCCCACTGATTGTCTTTCGCTCATGATTCATTGACAGTGAGGTAGCACAAGTGGGGGTAAGACTTGTTTCAAAAGATCGTTCCAGGGAACCGATCGAACTTGATTTCAGTTGAGCTTGTTTACGGAACGAGATTTGCTTACATCGAGTCGATGGTGAGCATTCAGTGTCTCATCGGCGCACCTTTGACTTGTATCGCTGCATCAGAGTGCTTCGCGGCGTCGATTCGGATTGAAATGTCTCATCCTGCGACTGCGCGCCGTTCAATATTATTCATTCAAACTGACCGCGATGTTCTCTAACTGATCTACCACAGATAAGTATTTCAGTCTTCGATTCGCGCTGGCCCTGACTTGTATCACAGCACTTGAACGAAACCGACAAGTCGTGATCCGATAAACTCAACCAGCAGGTAAGTGTCTGTTTAACTTGGAAGTTCAGCGCGCTGACGCACATTCGAACTGGGCCGACTTGGTTGAAGGCATCGATGGAAGGTAAGATTTCTTACCATCATATTCGATTGAGGTATGCGCTAGTTCGCGAGCTCCCATTCCTCGTTCGCACAACTACAAGGTAAGTGTCTGTGCTAATTCTGCACAATTCAGAGAACTATGGGAGCGCGTCCCGTTCCGCTATCTGCGAATGCAACCTGTCTTGCGTGTGAAACGAGCGAGGTAAGTTCAACTTGTCGACCAGAGTTACAGTCCAGGGCGCGTGCAGAATGCGCGCCTGTTTGCAAAGGGTCAGACCCACGGTAAGCCTTCATTTTCGATGCGTGCTGACTTGCGCTCGAAGCGCCGGCCTTTGTCTGTCCGCACGATCAGCTTTGGTGAGTCTATTCGAGTCTGGTTCAAATCACAGCGCAGCTAACTTGTTTCTTTGTAGATGAGCTGATCGGACTACTCCGGTGCATCCCGCGATCTGCGCCTTTGGTCGCGCCGATTCGCAGGGGTTCAAATGGACTTCTAAACAGGTGCGCGCCAACACATTGAACCTTGTCCAATGTGCACGGACTCGGGCTCAAGATTTTGAGCCCAGTCCTTTTGCGAGTGCCGTCCAAGTGCGCGTCTAGTACGCGTTGAGATGACGGTGGTTTGCGACATGGTAAGTTCTCGATTCCGAACTGATTTGACTGCGCACTGACGTGTGCGACTAGCATCGGTAAGTCTGGCCAAATTTCTATTCTGCAAGTCCACGTTTAGTGCGCCTTTACATCGCGCTGGTTCGCAAGGGTTCAAACACATGGTAAGTCTTCGAATCTCGCACTTACCTGACTGCGCGCTGACTTGCCCACTAGTTGCTCTTAAGGTTTGACTTGACTTTCCAGCGCGCTGACTGAAATCCTCGTAGAACAAGTCAACGTAGTTTAGATAACTACTTCAGGTGAGTCTGACCCTTCATCGAGGAACGATGAAGCCAAGTAACCTCGCTCCAGATACGATTGCACTGACTTGGCTAACACGAAAACAAGAGGCTAGTTAGCTCTTTTGATTGCTGTACAAGATGTGCGAGGAATTCCAGATCCAATGTAAAAACCCGCCGCTGCCCTTGACCCCGTCGGAGACTGGATACGGCAGCGTTTCCCGGGCGCCGTCCTTTCGCACCGTAGGGACGCCGCCGCCGATATATACGCGCTCGGTGCCCAGACACCCGTCACGGTCGCGCACTAGGCTCCACCTACTACTGGGCCGTGTAACAACCTCAAAATCAGACGATTCTATGCGGCTGTGGTGTTTGGTTGTGCTGCGAGACACGCTGGCTGTACAATCTACTACGAGTCATATGTGTCTTCTCAATAGCCCCAGAATCTGTAGTGATGGAACCGTGCCACTGGACTCTCCGATTGCTTCACCTGTTATCGATATATGATTATCGTGCCCATTCGACCAGCGTTACTACATCCCAGAGATTTCCAATACCGGTAACCGGTTTAACGCCGATGTGATTCTCTCACTTGAGCATATGTTGCGAGTGTTGTGTCTAGATTTTCAACCAAAAACAGTAGTGCTCTGATATCTGAAAAAAGGGAGGAGCCTTCCGTTGCAATTACTTCCGCACGATGTACATGAACCCATCATACCCCTTGTCCCCCACGGTGCCGATGGTAGTCGCGTCGACCTCCGGATCGTCCTTGACCGCGGCCAAGAGCGCGCGGACGCCCTCGACCGCCTCGTCCGTGTACGCGGGGTCCGCAACGCGCGCGTAGCGCACGACGTTGTCCACAATCTGGGGGTAAGCTGCGCTCAGCTCCTTCAAAACAAGTAAATGGGCACGACCCACGATGACGCCGCCCGAGCGCACCAGGCGCTTGGCCTCGGTGAAGTAGTGCTTGTTCCCCTGCTTGTCTGCGTCGATGAATATAAAGTCGAATTTGGGCTCCGCAGGGATCTGGCGCATCGACTCGTGTGCGGGGCCGAGGATGAGCTTGACCTTGCCGCTGAGGCCCGCGCGAGCGATGTTTTCTTGCGCTACCTGGGGCGCAGAAGATGAAGAGTTGCGGATGTGGAGGAGCTAGCTACCCTCGCGTGTTTCTCGGCCAGCTCAAGCGTGATGAGCTCCCCATCCGCGGGGAGCGCGCGCGCGAGCCAGATCCTCGAATACCTGCAATCCAGTAAGCCATCGGCAGTCGCGGGGTATGGGACTTGTGCACGCACCCGCCCAGAGTGCCCACCTCCAAGATCCGCCTCGCCCCGATCGACGACACGAGGAGGTTGAGGAACTTGCCCTGTGCGGCGCTGACGGCGATCTCCGGCAAGCCGTGCGCAGTGCTGTGCTGCAGCGCCGCATCGAGGGCCGCGTCCGCCGTGAGCAGGAACGAGTTGTGGTATGCGTCCGAGCGGGCCCAGTCGTCGACGCTCGTCGCCTGGAATGCTTGCTTGGACATGGCTGTGAGTGACCGGGTGTTCGGATGGAGCCGGGCCGGTGTGGCTGTGACTCGCGACATTCATTGACACACACCTCCCGATCGACTTTTTTACTCGGTTTGGGTGGGAGGAGTGTGAGCTCCGCTCTGTCTATACGTGTATGCGAGGCCTGGAGTCTGCGCTCTATACGTGCAGTGCTTGCGAGAGTCGCGGCAACCAACCTAGTGACGCGCCGCCGATCTGCCCCTGTGTGTCTACCATTGAAATGAATGATCCGCACTGATCTGCGCCCGCTGATGCCTGATCGACGTCATCGCCTCATCGCTGCCCGACTGTTCCGCTCTAAGCGCACCCGGCATCCCTCCGGCACTCATTAAAAGCACTCCCAGCAGCGCATCCATGCATGGATCAGTCAAGTCAAGTGCTTGTGGGGGATCTATAAACGTACTTCACCCTACTGCACCTTCAGCTAAGCCCCAAGTGGCCCAGGGGGCGAGATCGACCGATAAAAAACCTGCTAACTACCTCTTACCCCATTTGGATAGGGTTGTCTGGGGGGTGTAACTAGGGCGCGCGCGTCGGAGTGGGTGCTCTGAAGCAGAGGAGGTGTAACCATACCGATAGATTAACAATGAATGGACTAGGATCTATATAAGATTGCAGTGCATCGAGATGAGAGATTAGCTATAGGGCGGCATCATGATCCATTTCGTTGAACCCTCGTTAGTGCTTGTCTAACACTTTGTACGAGATCTTGCGACCTGGTTCAAGGCCGTGGATCGGGATATTTGCGGCGTTCAACTGCATTGGTCAAATAGCTCGACGGCACCTAGCTTAAATATCGGTGTTAGATGAAAGTAGATCAAACTGGCAGCGCCAAGTGGCGGAACTCACTCATGAACAAAATAAAAGCACCATCTCAACTTGCTTGCAGTACATCAACTGGTTACAAAGTAAGCCGACGCGGCTACATCAGCAGTGCCCTGACGCGCTTACACCCAAATCTGCTGGCCGGTGGGCTCCGGCTCGGCCAATCACGCGGAAATTGCCGGAAGGTGCTAAAATACCACAGTTGAGATCCAAATTGATTCATTCACTCGTCTTGCTCGCAGGCCGTCGATCTGTCGCCTGGGCGCAAAAATAGCCGAGCAAGTGCATCAAAACCGATGCGAGTGCGCTCTCCGGCGCATAGAAATCTGGACTAAATTCGTACGGAACACCCCGGTCGGCGGACGGCGATACATCGTCTCGGCACGAAATTAGCCGAGCGGGCGCATCAAAAACGGCGCGATTAGGTGTGCTTGCGCTTCGTAATGCACAAAATTCCTATCTAAATTCGTGCGGAAAGCCCCGCTCGCGGGACGGCGATACGTCGTCTCGGCACGAAATTAGCCGAGCGGGCGCATCAAACCCGATGCGAGTGCGCTCTCTGATGCACAAAATTCCTATCTAAATTCGTGCGGAAAGCCCCGCTCGCGGGCTGGCGATACGTGGTCTCGGCGCGAAATTAGCCGATCGGGCGCATCAGAACGGCGCAGTTGCGCTATCTGATGCTAAAGCTCCTATCTAAATTCGAACGGAACACCCCGCTCGCGGGACGGCGATACATCGTCTCAGCACAAAATTAGCCGAGCGGGGTGTATCAAAACAGTGCAGAAAATTGTACGGAAACCCCCGCTCGCGGGCTGGCGATACGTGGTCTCGGCGCAAAATTAGCCGATCGGGCGCATCAAAACGGTGCAGTTGCGCTATCTGATGCTAAAATTCCTATCGAAATTCGTGCGGAAAGCCCCGCTCGCGGGACGGTGTTCTGTTGCCTCGGCACAAAATTAGCCGAGCGGGGCGCATCAAAACGGTGCAATCGCACTCTCTGATGCACAAAATTCCTAGCTAAATTTGTGCGGAAAGGCCCGCTCGCGGGACACCGATACGTTGGATCAGAGCAAAAATAGCCGAGCGCGGCACATCAAAATGGCGCAAAAAAATTACACAGAAACCCCCGCTCGCGGGACGAAGTTCTATCGTCTCGGAGCAAGTGGGCCGAGAAGACCGATGTCACGTGACTGGCAGCGCCGACCCCAAAATGATTGGCACAGCTGCGTAATATAGCACACCAGTGCACAAGTCTGATATCAAGGGGGTTCCCCTGTGTACTGGCTTGACCCCCGCTCGCGGGACGGCGTTCTGTCGTCTCGGAGGGAGTGGGCCGAGAAGGCCGAGGTCACGTGACGCACCGCGCCACGCGCCGGCCGGCCGCGAGATTCCGGCAATAAAGTGCCGTCATGCGGCGCCCGCTCTAGAGGTGTTTATATTAATATATAGCAGGCATTTAGCGGGAGCGGACATGGCTGGATGAAAAGCCACAGTAGCACGGCCCAGGAGCGAGGATCAAAATTTGGGCTTACCTGATGTACGGCACTTCACCGTTATGGAAATGATTTGGCTCAACTTGGGCTAAGAGCCAGGCCTCGATTTTTGTTGTGAGCGCATGGTGCTCGGAGGGCTTTGGGAGGGCGGAATCCTGTCTGAGAATGAGAGAGAGGGAACGGGGGTGCTGTTCACCGGATTCCGGAGATAAATCCCGGCGGTGATGGGTGAAAAGATAGCGCCGAGTGTGCTGCGCCGCTGAGCGCGCATCCCATGTCACGCTGAAACCAGACGGGTGATATGGAATGCTTGGTGTAACGGTTAACTTCGCTGTTCCTCTGGCTGACTATTGTAGGCTATCTTCTCTGCGCCGGTTATGTTGCTTCGCGTCCTCATTTTTTTTCGGCCGTTGTCCTTAAGCTTGAAATGCTAATCTACGGCCCTGAGCCGCAAGCGAGAAGTTCATCCTTCAGGAGCAGCGGGGTAAAGATGCCGCTGTAAGCGAATTTCCGGAGGTAAGTCCAGAGCAAGTGTAAGCGAGCTGCGCCGCTTAAGTGTGCGGGCACCTCATAATTGGCCTAAGCGAATCGCCAGTATGGTGTCTATTGTGTAGTGGTTATGTTACTTGAGTCACCCGCAGGTTCCTTATGGTTCCTTGCCGCGTCATGTTTTTATAGAATTTAATTATGAGTTCTTGTTTGGTTCCTCAATGTTTTGCTTAACGTCCATTTAGGCTCGGCTCTACACCACGATCCGACAGCCTAAGGCCGATTTTTTTTTCGCAAAATAACACTTGCAGGATCAGATTTTTCGCGCGGCGGACCGTCGGCCCGGGCGCTCCGGATGCTCAGTCTCGCAGCTAGAAAAGGCAATTTGTCGAGTTCTCGCCCTGCGCTGCGCCGGATTTTCTGCGAGAAGACTCCAAGAGCTCCAGAATACTGTTTAGCTGACTAAAATTTGAATATAGGACCAAAACCAGCCCTGTATGTGCCTTTACATGAGCCGCATTTGATTTAAATGCATGAAGCCCCTATTTAGTGTTTGGGGCAGTTCCTGTTGCATGACCATGGCTATGCTAGCTCTCATATATTATGAACGCCTCCGAAATACTTCTCAGAGCGTTCTGCGTGCACGCGTCGTGTCCCTGCTGCTGAATTGATCATGGTTGGATTCTGCTCGATTTTTGTGATAGAGCGTCCCCGCCTGGCTTGGCGGCCCAGGTCTGTGACGTAGTGACGCGAGATGTCACACGTGCCTCCTGCCGACATTCTGACCCTGGCGGAGCTTTCCTGGCTCCGCGATCTGCAAAACGGTGAACTCGTGTAAATCCGCACTTCCGACAACCTTCCGGGTTGGAGCGCTCTGGAACGGGTCGCTAAAATGCTGATCAATCAGCTGATGATGGCATATACGTTAACGGCGTGAGCAGTCCGCTCTCGCGTACCTTTCATGTGTCACTTGCAAAAACAACTTGTGTGCTTTGTGCGTACAGGAGAGGCACCTAGCACGCTCATACACGCTCAACTATGTACTTCATAGATATGTAATTTTATTCTCAAGAGCTCATCGCATCCTCTGTATGTCCTGTATCGATTTACGCGAAAATGGATTTAAGTCCATTTTGAGACCTAATTCTTCCTACGGTCCTTCGCCGTTATTCCGGGCATTATAAATCCTTCCCACAGCTGTCAGCAAAAGGTGGCGCACGGACCACGCCAAGCCGGCGCCCAAATGTATAAGAATCGCGCCCCGTCTGCCTTCCTCCCCACCGCCCACTTTTGCCGTCCGCATCCCTCCGTGGCTCTGAACCCCCCGGCATCGGCACACTTGATTCTGCCGGCGGCATCTTTGCCAGTGCCGTTCCTTTCCCTCCTCCCTGGGTGCAGCCCCGTGTCGGAACCCCGAATTCGCTCGATTTTGCCTGCGTCCGGGAGGAGGGGGTGCCGGATGCCGGGTCACGTGACCCGCTTGTGATCTGGTTCGTCTTGCGTCCTCCCTTCATCTCCGTCCCGCGCTGCGCCCTCGGGCGCATAGAAGTTGTGCATTCATGCTTCAATCTTGTTGCGCCTCTTATCTGGCTCCTTCTACTGGTCCCTTGTACCTGTACTGACTGCCATTTCCACGCGCTATGCTTTCAATCTGGGGTAGACGCCGGGCCTTCTACTCGTCAAAATGCCTTCAAAGTCGTCGTGTGGCTTCATTCGTATGTACCCCTTCATTGCGACTTATCCTAGCTCTTCAAAAGTCTTCAAAATCTAGTCCCGCTTTCTCTAGGGCCATCTTTCTGCACGATTCTGTGTGTCGTCTCAGGTCTGTCTCGGGTGCTTGTCGTCTGGCTTCGTCTCAGCTTTTCCTCCTAGACTATTCAATATCTGTCCTACTTGGTTTGCGTTCCGCTTTGCTCTGGCTGCCTTCAAAACTCCTCTTCCTTCAATCTACCCTCGGCGGCATCGCAAATCTATCTGGGCGTCAAGACTAGAGTCAAGTCTTCGTTCCAATGCTTATTTGAGTCGGTTTCACCACGCTTCGACGCCCTACTGTTATACTCGCTATCGCTTCCAAGACCCTCCTGATATTTCATCTTTCAATCTACTTTCGAAGGCGTCGCAAGTCATTTACCTGGGCGTCAAGATGTGTAGTCAAGCTCTCAAATGAAGTCGTTCTGATGCATACTGACCCGCTGCACTAATCTGACTCAGGATTCGCATTAATCCATTCATTCCCATCTATCGGCTTACTCTCCCGGACTTTCTAGTCTACTTTCGACTCTGTCACGAACTCTTACCGGGCTCTCAAGTCGGATTAACTCTATGCTCCGTTTCCAGGTTCACGTCTACTTTGACTCCAAGGTCCGATTCGCGCGCTCAACGTTCAACCTTGGTAAGCCATCCGTTATGATTCGTTGAGTCGCACCAGCTGACTTGGTACCTAGACTTACCGTAGCTTATGTGGTCGTATAGCCAGTAAGTTCTTCGCCCTTGTTTTTTGAATCTGAACCAACTGACGTGCTTGTACAGATTATCTATCTACTTTGCTTTGGCCTCGAGCGCCGTTCTTTGTTTGTACTGTGCGCGCTGGTAATGTACTTACTCGAACTAACCCGGCGACTCCGAGCCTTGAGAAGCTTGAAGTCATACACCGGTACGCTAGTCAAACTAATAAACATCTTCGCGTTCGCTGACCATCCCCAGAGGTCCCGCGCATCCCACTGATTGTCTTTCGCTCATGATTCATTGACAGTGAGGTAGCGCAAGTGGGGGTAAGACTTGTTTCAAAAGATCGTTCCAGGGAACCGATCGAACTTGATTTCAGTTGAGCTTGTTTACGGAACGAGATTTGCTTACATCGAGTCGATGGTGAGCATTCAGTGTCTCATCGGCGCACCTTTGACTTGTATCGCTGCATCAGAGTGCTTCGCGGCGTCGATTCGGATTGAAATGTCTCATCCTGCGACTGCGCGCCGTTCAATATTATTCATTCAAACTGACCGCGATGTTCTCTAACTGATCTACCACAGATAAGTATTTCAGTCTTCGATTCGCGCTGGCCCTGACTTGTATCACAGCACTTGAACGAAACCGACAAGTCGTGATCCGATAAACTCAACCAGCAGGTAAGTGTCTGTTTAACTTGGAAGTTCAGCGCGCTGACGCACATTCGAACTGGGCCGACTTGGTTGAAGGCATCGATGGAAGGTAAGATTTCTTACCATCATATTCGATTGAGGTATGCGCTAGTTCGCGAGCTCCCATTCCTCGTTCGCACAACTACAAGGTAAGTGTCTGTGCTAATTCTGCACAATTCAGAGAACTATGGGAGCGCGTCCCGTTCCGCTATCTGCGAATGCAACCTGTCTTGCGTGTGAAACGAGCGAGGTAAGTTCAACTTGTCGACCAGAGTTACAGTCCAGGGCGCGTGCAGAATGCGCGCCTGTTTGCAAAGGGTCAGACCCACGGTAAGCCTTCATTTTCGATGCGTGCTGACTTGCGCTCGAAGCGCCGGCCTTTGTCTGTCCGCACGATCAGCTTTGGTGAGTCTATTCGAGTCTGGTTCAAATCACAGCGCAGCTAACTTGTTTCTTTGTAGATGAGCTGATCGGACTACTCCGGTGCATCCCGCGATCTGCGCCTTTGGTCGCGCCGATTCGCAGGGGTTCAAATGGACTTCTAAACAGGTGCGCGCCAACACATTGAACCTTGTCCAATGTGCACGGACTCGGGCTCAAGATTTTGAGCCCAGTCCTTTTGCGAGTGCCGTCCAAGTGCGCGTCTAGTACGCGTTGAGATGACGGTGGTTTGCGACATGGTAAGTTCTCGATTCCGAACTGATTTGACTGCGCACTGACGTGTGCGACTAGCATCGGTAAGTCTGGCCAAATTTCTATTCTGCAAGTCCACGTTTAGTGCGCCTTTACATCGCGCTGGTTCGCAAGGGTTCAAACACATGGTAAGTCTTCGAATCTCGCACTTACCTGACTGCGCGCTGACTTGCCCACTAGTTGCTCTTAAGGTTTGACTTGACTTTCCAGCGCGCTGACTGAAATCCTCGTAGAACAAGTCAACGTAGTTTAGATAACTACTTCAGGTGAGTCTGACCCTTCATCGAGGAACGATGAAGCCAAGTAACCTCGCTCCAGATACGATTGCACTGACTTGGCTAACACGAAAACAAGAGGCTAGTTAGCTCTTTTGATTGCTGTACAAGATGTGCGAGGAATTCCAGATCCAATGTAAAAACCCGCCGCTGCCCTTGACCCCGTCGGAGACTGGATACGGCAGCGTTTCCCGGGCGCCGTCCTTTCGCACCGTAGGGACGCCGCCGCCGATATATACGCGCTCGGTGCCCAGACACCCGTCACGGTCGCGCACTAGGCTCCACCTACTACTGGGCCGTGTAACAACCTCAAAATCAGACGATTCTATGCGGCTGTGGTGTTTGTATAAGGGGCAGTGGTTTTATCTTAAACAATCAGGCCCGAGCGAACCAGTCCAGAGTCTATATTCAATAGAACCGGAATAGCGCGCAGTGGGTAGATGTCAGATGCATCCTCCCACCGCGGCTATCGGTGATATACAGTACGTGACAAACAATTATATACAATAGTGGTGCGGCACGTGATCGGAAATGAAATAGGGGCCCAGCTGGGCCCTAGGTCGTTACACCCTCCCCCCCAGGACACAGTCCGACACTTTTATTTGTTCATGCCGGCGCCGCGTTGGGGTCAGCTTCGGGCGTCACGCCGTCGTTGTCCCCATAGTCGGACGCCGCAGGTGATGTCGGCAGCGCGATATTGGCGGCGCTGGTGGTAGGTGTTGTGGGAGGGATCACCTCGGGTGGGGCCTCGTCAGCCCTCGGTATGACTTCACCGTCTTCGCGTTCGTCCGTCACGGGCGTCGGCGCAGACTCCGTCTCATCCGGGGCTGCAGTGGGCATCTCCTCGTCGGTGGCGGGCGTTATGGCCGGGGGGGGCGCTGGTGCATGTATGGAGGCCGCTAGTCCACCAGCGGGGAACCTCGAGGAAGTCGTCACGATCCCTTGCCGGACGGGTCCGTAATGAAGGTCCCGCCATGAGGTTATCTGTGAGTCGGGCCAGCTCAACACGTCAAAAATATTGCGCGGAGCGGCCCGGAATTCTAGTGCCGTCGGGTCTGGGCTGGCGTCGCGCATGTTGCGCCACGCCGTCGCGTACCCTTGCAGCATGCGCAGCTCGGGAGTGGCGGGCATGATACCATGCTGGTATACCCATGCTAGTGCCTGCGACATCGTCAGGTTGGCGGCGTCGAACGGGAAGTGCTCCAGGGCCATGGCGCTGTACACCCATCCTCCGCGCATCACCAGTCGTTCGAACAGTCCGGGGAGTGACAGCCCGACCAGCACGAGCTCCATGAATCGCGCTCGGTCGATGGAGGTCACCGCGCCACGAACCGGCGCGATGAACTGGAAGAAGCGCGACGCGAGCACGTCGGCTTCTAGGGGCCTTGCGCCTGCGGGGGTCTCGGGACTAGCCCAGTCCCCATTCTCTAGTCGCACGGCTTGCGCCCACGACTTTGGGGGTCGGCCCACCATGTCACGGACGACGTCGTCCAGAGACAGTTCGGGGCCCAACCTTCCTTCCACTGGAGTAGTGGGCAATGGCGCGCGACCTGCATAAGATTGCCTGTGCGGTAGCGCGGGGGGGTGCGGGGGCCATTGGGTCGTCCTCGTCGGCGACTGATTTAGTGCTGGCGGAGGTCGTCCCAGAAGATCCAATGCGCGGGGCCTGACGCGCTTTCGCGCGGCGTCGTTGATTGCGAGACGGGCCCCGGCGGTCGCCACGTCGCGAGAGTGGGGTGGAGTCGCCGGTCGTGGCGAGTAGCCATCCTGCCTCGGCGCGCTGCTGGTCGCGCATGAGGTATTGGATGCCGTCAGAGCGGCGTGCGCCTGGGTTCGCGCCATAGTACCGCATCAGGTACATGTACATGGCACGGGCTCGCGGGCAGCCGCCCGTCATCCATCGGGTCAGGTTCCGGGCCGCAACCACTGTCGCAAACGACAGTTCGGCCCAGAGTCCCGCCTCTAGGGGTGGCGGCATCATGGGGACGGGTGGCGCTGTCCCGCGGCTCGCGTTCTCTTGCAGACGCATGTCCTCGCGGGTGCGGAACTTCTTCAAGTTCCTCAACTCGTCCTCTTCGTCCTCGTCGCTCGACCCACCGTAATCGCTGACGTCGTCGTCGACGGCGACGCTGGGCAGGATCGGTTGCCCGTTCTCGTCGCGCGCGGCGATGGTTACGTCGGGCGGGGGCTGGATCTGGCGCGGTGGTGCGGGGGGGGGCCTCGTGCTAGCCGCACGGGCCCGCAGCGCCTGCTCGCGCGCTCGTTCCTGATGGGCGTGCGCTTCGGCTCGTTGCTCCTCGCGCCGATCATCGCCTCCGAGCGATCGTGGGCCCTCCCGTCGTACATCAGTTCGGGGGGCCCGAGGGGATTCGTGGCGGCGCTGTCCGCCATCACGTTGCTCGCGGGCCGGGTCGTACCAACGTTTGGTCGTCCCTAGGCTCGGGGTACTGATGCGGCGGCTGGTGGCCTGTCGTCATAGCGGGGCCCATCAATGTACTGGGGCCTCCACTGCTGGGGCGGGGGTCCTTGGGGCGCTCGGTGGGCTTGCCCCGGGGCCGGCGCTGGGGCTCGTGCGCTTTGGGCCATTTGTCGAGCGCGGCCCTCGTCCATGTAGCGCATCGTTGAGGCGAATGGGCCCGTGAACCCATTGTAGTTGTTGTCGCGCGGGTGCTGGGCGCTAGTACGCTGGGTGGGGCCCGGGGCGGTCGCCGCGCGTTGCGGCACAATCGGTGCCTGGGGTGGCGGTTGAGCCGGTGGGTTTGAGGTGGTGGTGACGGCTGGGTTGGGTGCCACCGTAGGCAGCGTCCCGAATATTGCTGGGGGCGGCGCCATTGCGACGTCGCCGTCGTCTTCGTCGTCTGGTGGGGGGTCGAGGTCGTCGGGCGCGTCGATGGAAGGGACCCAGACGCGGTCGTTGGGGGGGCCCCCTCCAGGAGCTTTCGGTAGGGTGGCGCCAGTACCACTTCTTGCCGGGTGAGCGCACCCAGTTTTTGGGGTCGTGGGCCATCTTCGATTGGCCCGACATGGTGGTGAGAAGAGAAGAAGAAAAGTTGCGAAGATTCGATCAGGCCATCACGGAATTAACCGAGTTGGCCTATTTCGATAAGTCTTTGCCATCGCTTGACTCCCTGGGCCTCAAAGTAATCGTCGAGAGCCTGGGTGTCGTTGAGGGTTCCGGGGGCTTCCCAGGTGTGGTCCCCTGCGGCCCACTTAACCCAGAATTGTACCCGCCTCCCCGACCATTGGTGTCGCTCGATCTCTTCAATGAGCCATTCCTGATCGTCAGGGCCACCAAAGTCGTAGTATTTTCTGGGCCTCGCGGCTCGGAAAGATCGAGTCGTCGCTGGCCTCGTGGGCCCGCAATAGGGACCGTGGAACGTCGGGTGGATGCGACGGAGTCGCAATTCTTCCGGTAGTTCAAGCGTGTAGCTCGATTTCTCGGGGAGGGCCCGCACGATCTTGTAGGGCCCTATAAATTTGGGCGCGAGTTTACGTGCCCGTCCTTTTGGTAAGTTGAGGTTCTTGGTCGAAAGATACACCAAGTCGCCCTCGTCGTATGGGACCTCGGCGCGTCGGCCTTTGTTGGCCTGGTACGTCGCGCGAAACGCGGGCCTCTATGATGTTATCATGGGCCATCGCGAGATTCGTTAATGCCCTCTCTACGAAGTCCCGGATGCCGGGGAGTGTAGTGGCCTCGGCCTCCACGCCGCCCATGCGCGGCACGTATCCGTAGTTCAGTTCGAACGGTGCGAATCCGGTAGACGCGCTGATACTGGAGTTGATCGCGAATTCGACCATCGGCAGCAGGTAGACCCAATCTTTTTGAGTAGGGTCCACTATCGAGCGTAGGATCTGAGATATATTGCGGATGGCGCGTTCGGACGCGCCATCGGTCTGAGGGTGGAACGAGGTCGACATAAGCAGTTTCGTCCCTGTCAGGCGATGTAGTTCTCGCCAGAACAGCGCCGTGAATTTTGCGTCTCGGTCGGACACAATTGACGCAGGGACGCCGTGTAGGCGTACAATGTCCCGAACGAAGAGCCACGCGACGTCCGACGAGGTATCGGTGACTTTCATTGGGTCAATGAGACCATGCTCGTGAGCCGGCATATGACCACTAGGAGGTAGTTGTATCCGAGGCAGTCCGGGAAAGGACCAACAAAGTCCATCCCGATCGAATCCCACGGGTGACGTGGTATCGGTAGAGGGTGGAGTAGGCCCGCAGGGGCCTGGTTTTGTGTCTTGGACGCGGCGCAGGCGCCGCAGGTACGACAAAAGGCTTCGATTTCGGGGCCCATCTTGGGCCACCAATACCATCGGCGAACGTATTCGGCCGTTCGCAGCTCTGCGAAATGGCCTAGTGTTTTATGTGCTTGATCAATTATTATCTCGGTCAATCGACGTTTTCCTTTGTGCGTCGTGCCTCGCGGAATTGCGAGGCACTTATGTCCAAGCGTGTTCCGCGTGTAGATGAGGCCATCCTCCATCGAGAAGAGGGGGTTGGCCTCGGGTGCGGCAAGTACTTTTGATAACGTTGCGTCCCCTGCATATCCGGCCCGCACGTCTGTAAGAAACGTTGATTTTCCTTCGACCCGGGGCCGCAATGGGGCCGTAGACGCCAAGGATTCTTCAAGTGAAATTGCGGACGTGTCAAATCCGTGCGCTTTCATCTCCTCGGCGTGCTTCTCTAGCTCTGCAGCCTCCAGTAGGCGTGCCTCTACAGGCTCCGCTATCCGGCGCGCTAACAGGGCAATCATGTCCCGTTGCAATTCCTCCGTGCGCAATTGGGTCATGTATTCTAATCCCGGGTCGAGTCGGACATCGGCGTTTACGAACGCGGCGTCATCGTACTCGTCCGCCGGGGTGTCGTTCTCGTATAGTCGGGACAAGCAGTCGGCGACTTTGTTTTGTACACCAGGGACGTGTATCACCTCAAAGTCGAATCGGGATAGATACTCATCCCATCGAATCAGTCGGCCATTGAGTCCGCTGCGGGCCGCCGTTTTAACAGCGAGCAGAGCTTGGTGGTCGGATGCGATCATGATTTTGCGGCCAATAAGTTTGTCCTCCCATTTAAGTAAGGACTCGATTATGGCCAGCGCTTCCTGCTCATATGTCTTGTAGGATCGTTGCGCGGAGGTGAACTTCTTTGATAGAAATCCTGCTGGGCGACAGGTCTGCCAATCAGGTCCCTGACCGTATAGCGCGCCGACGCCTACTACTGAGGCGTTGTGAGACTCCCCAACGCGCTAGGGTGTGCAATGGGAATGATCATCTCTGGGAACGGTCGCTTAGTCTAGTGGTTAATGACACCGGCGAAGTCAGCAGGAGGTCCCAGGTTCGAATCCTGGAGCAACCATTCTTTTCCATGTTGCAATCGTAAAGCAATCACCAGCGTCACAACTGGAGCCCACCGCGAGGGTTGGTCATCGCAACCGTCAACAACGCCAGTTGACGGGACCAACCAGAACTTGACGGGTGATTGTGGATGATTGTGACTGGGAGTCACAATCAGAAAAAGTTGTGATTGGGATGTGAGACTCCCCAACGCGCTAGGGTGTGCAATGGGAATGATCATCTCTGGGAACGGTCGCTTAGTCTAGTGGTTAATGACACCGGCGAAGTCAGCAGGAGGTCCCAGGTTCGAATCCTGGAGCAACCATTCTTTTCCATGTTGCAATCGTAAAGCAATCACCAGCGTCACAGCGTCACACACTATCCAGATCGGGTCCGGATTCTTGGGGTCAATTGGCCGTAGTATCGGCGTCTTCCGTACGATGGCTTTGATCTTCTCAAGGCAATGTTGGTGAAATGGTCTCCAAGTGTACGCCTGTCCACCCTTGCATATCGATTCCATCGGCGACGTATAATGGGATACGTCGGGTAAGAAGTGGGCCAGATATTGAATCAGGCCCAGTAACCTCAGTACTTCGGTGTGGGATCGAGGGGCCCTCCATTCGAGGACCTTGTTCATCTTCTCCTGGTCGGCATGAAGGCCCCTATCGTCGATGCGATGGCCCAAGCAGTCCATGTCCTTCGAGTAAAGGTCACATTTCTTCTTACTCAAGTACAGCTTCTGTTCTCGCAATCTGGAGAATACGAGGGCGAGGTGCTCTTCATGCTCCTCCACAGTCTCCGAGAATATGAAGATGTCGTCCAGGTAGACGTGGACCCAGTCCCCAATCACGTCACGGAATATCCAGGTCATCAGTCGTTGGAACGTAGCGGGGGCGTTGCAGTCTCCTTGCTGCATCACCCTAGATACCGCAGTCCCAAATGGGGTGGCGAACGCGGTCTTCCAGATGTCCCGATCAACGACCCGGACTTGCTCGTAGGCGTCGGACATGTCGATCTTGGATCGGTGCTTCGCCCGAGCGACGTCCATGCGAATCGTGTCCTGGTCCGGGAACGGGGTCACATCCTTGATTGTATTGTCGTTGCGTTGGCGGGCATCGACGACAGTCCTGAGGTTTAGGTCCTTTTTGGGTATACAGAGCAGGGGTGCTGCCTGTGGCACGGGCGTCATTTCCCACCACCCTGCCTGGGTGTATCTTTGTATCTTGGCCCTCAGTTGGGGCCGAAGGGCTTCGGGGCATCGGGGCAGGTGGAAATTGTACACCGCCTTCTCGTCCACTAGGTTTATCTCGTGGTTTATCTCCCGGAGTGGTGGTAACTGGAGGGGGATGGGTCCCATAAGGTCCTCACATGCCTCAAACCATCTCGCGCGTAGTTCATGAAGGCGCTTGGGGTTGGCGTTGATCTCTTCCGATTTGTCCAGCATTCGGGCACTCCTCATTGAAATAAGGTGTATTGCCTCCTCGAGTGCCTCCTCCGATAATCCGTGCGGATCATCGTCTCCCATAGACGACACTTGACTATGCGTCGATGAGATCGTTACTCGGTCGGTGTCGTACAGCCCAGGCATAACCCTTGCTAACCGGTGCTTTCGATTTTCGATGTATCCGTCCCTGGATTGCTCGACTTGCCCGAATGTAATCGTGATCTTGTGACCGATATCGGAGTCGGTCACGCTCTCATCGGCTTGTGCCATTGGTCGTTCGCCTTCATTGTCGGGCGGGGTCTCGTATTGAGTCCCCTCCGTGGACACGGGCCCTTCAGCGTTGCTCTCGGTAGGGGTCTCGCATGGGGTCCCCTCCGTAATTTCGCACTCTAGTATATACGGATAATCCGTAGGTAGTGAGGGTAACGGGTCTTTAGTAAAGTCCTCGTCTATTACCTCCATAACCGTGGCCCGACGGTAGTTGGGCCTCCAATCCTTAAAGTCCTCCTCAAGCTCAAGTATTCCAGGATGATCCCCAGGGAGAGTCGGCAGGGGGTCTCGTAACGAGTCCTCGTCCTGGACCTCCTCCATGGTGGCCCGCTGCAGGGGCTCTCGTCGAGTCCGCGAGTGGGCCGAATGATCTAGTCATTCAATTTCCTTCTTGACCTTGGGCTCCGGGCGGTTTTTACCGGGGCGCTCGTGTCGGGACGCCACCAGAGATGCTTCTTCCAGAGATGACAGGGCCTTGATTACATGGCCATTGGGGAACTTGATCTCTCGACTGCCGAAATCTAGTACTACCCCATGGCGATTCATGAAGGGCGTCCCAATGACCGCGTCGTACCTGTCCAGGTTTACCTGGTCAAAGTAGACGTAGCCGCGGACGCCGCCAAAGTCGACGGGGACGCGCGTGCCGAAGCTGATTTTGGATCGACTCCCGACGCATCCTAGTTGCAGCGTTATCTGCTCGTCGAGTGGGATACGGACCCCGTTGATCGCATTAGCGAACTCCGGTGTCATGGAGTCGGTGTTGCTCCCAGAGTCGAAGAGCGCGTAAGCACTAGTCGTCCCTATCTTGATCACCGCTGACAGGCAAGCTATCGTTTTGCTGGACCGCGTTGGCTGATCCATCAGCCCAATGGCGCCGGGGGGCCGCGTGGGGTGGGCCCTAGGTCGGCGTATCGTGGATAGATGTTCTATCCGTTGCGACAGTACCCGGACTTGAGGGGCGGAGCCCGTTTCCGTTGTTGCCAACGTCATTGAGCTGTCGTCGCATTTGGGGTCCTCTAGATGTCCAAGGGCAGATTGCGATTCGTGGACCATGATTTCGGCCGGGTCCGATTCTTCCAGCAGGGACTCCTCGCTGGTCGAATAGTCCCAGGGTGTCAATGCGCGACAGGCCGCCAATGATAATGGGCCTTCGTACTCATCAGAGTCGGATTCGTTGTTATGTGCCCGGTAGAAGCTGGGCACCCGTATGGATCGCTCCAGTTCCTCCGCCGAGTAATAGTCGTCGGAGTCGTGTGGAGATCCCGGGTACTCCGGGGGGGATGAGGACGGGGCTGAGTCTGACCCACTATCCGAGGATATGTCGGTCACTGGCGACTCTGTCCGGTCTAATCCCTCTCGAGGGGCCATCGACGTTGCCAGCGGCACAATCGTCTCCGAGGCCGCCGTACTGGTAGCGGGATGCTCTCGTTCGAACAGTACGAGGCGGCGGGCCAGCTCGTCGCATATGTCGGCGTAGGCCACCACTAGTCGTTCCTCGCGCTGTTCCAAGTGTCGAAGGTTGAGTACGATGTGACCGCGCAGAGACGAGTTAAGTCGTGCGGCAGCGTCCAGGTAGCCTGAAATGGACTCATTCGCGCTATGGGGTCGGGCCCGTAATTCCTCAATCAAGGATCGGGCCTCGGCGCGGGTGACCAGGAGTTGGTCAAGGTTCCGTAGGGAGCGTCTTATCTCCTCCAGGCCCTGCGCCAGACGGGGGGCCATGCGATCCACATTAATAGCCGTGGTGCGTAGTATAGCGGGGGTATATCCCAACACTAATGGGGGTTGAGTCAATGTCTCCGCCTCCCATTCGGCGAATGCCTCTTCCTCGATGCCTATCGCCTCGATCGCGGCGAGCTCAGCCGCGGCGGGGCCATCAAGGTGGCCCACCTGCGCGCGGTCTCCCAGGAACCCCTGTCGCAGTCGCTCGAACGAGGGTTCTCCGGGTTCAGGGCGGGCGACACGGTGTCGCGCCTCCCATTCCGGTGTCCAGCTTGCAAAAGTAGCTGGGTCCAGCACGTCTAGCTGGTAGGTGCGTAGGTCGAGTAGGGCCACTCGTGGGGCCGCGGTTACAACGGGGGGCCTGCGAGCGAGAGGCTCGTTGGAAGCGAGGACGGGCGCGTCGTCCGGGACGACTCGGATGGAGTAGCATTGACGCATGGCGCCAACTCGAACCTCCTGGTGTTCCTCGCTATCGAATACATCCTCGATACCTGGGGCCGCGTTGGGGTCATCATCCTCGTCCACCACTGGGTGGTCGAAGTCCATGAGCTCATCAGCATCGTACTGAGAGCCTCCCCATAGTCCCTCGGCTTCTTCGCCAGGTTGATAGTCCTCGGGGAGAGCGTCCGGGTCGCCCTCGATCGTCCCGTCGATCTCGTTGGAGTAGCTTTCTGGGACCCGTTGGGCCCCTATACGAGGCCGCGACGAGGCTGAAGCGTTGTAGTTAGGGCACTTCGGGTCACTTTGGAGGTGTCCCAGGGTGCCGCAACCAAAGCAAGTCCTGGTGGCGTGAGCGTTGGCCGAGTATGGCGTGACCGGGCCACGAGGCCGGACTTCTGTGCTCGTGTTCGTGCGAACACTCGTGACAGGTGCGGACTTAGTCGCATTCAGCACAGAGGCACGGTTGGCGGGGCCCCTAGCAGGGCCCGTCCGTATCGTCGCCTGTGGTCGCGGGGCCCTGAGTGGGCCCGTTGTTGAGGCTGATGTACGAGGGGAGCTAGCGTAGCCGCTGGCACTTCCTCCGCGCATCTGGCTCTGGGCCTCGATCCAGGACCGGGCGTGATTCTTCAGCAACTCCAAGTCGGTATACTCCGGGAATAGCCCTCGGCGAATCAATTCGTCGTGGACGGTGGCGGGGATGAGTCGCATAAACCGCTGGCGGATGGTGAAGTCCGCCGGTGGTTCCCTCATCTTGTTGGCCGTGCGAATCAATTCGCTGACCAAGTGGTCGATTCCCCTGACCGCGTCGTAGCGTATGGCCTCGAACTCCTTCGTGGCCCGCTGGGCGGTCGCCGAGGTTACAAACCGGCGATGCATAGCGCAGATGATCTCCACAAAGTCATTGGGGATCGTACTGTCGCGGTCTGCAGGTTCGACCTCGTGGATGAACCACTCAAGCGCATGTCCATCCAGAGCCGACTTGAGGTATAGGA
The DNA here is from genome assembly GCA_029282135.1 of Mycena belliarum. Lineage (NCBI taxonomy): Eukaryota > Fungi > Basidiomycota > Agaricomycetes > Agaricales > Mycenaceae > Mycena > Mycena belliarum. The sequence continues at coordinate 746,786 of JARJCN010000017.1, forward strand.
TGCGGTGGCCCTCGTATCTGGGCCCACCTAGGCCATACCCCTGTAGCCAGGTGCACGTCTTGCCAAACCAGGTCATGAACGTGCTATCGTCATCTTCGCCCTTGAATGTGGGCGGGTTATTGATCTTAGGGGCCCGCGGGGGGGCCTCCATGGCTTCGCCGAGGTGGCGAGCGAACACTCGTCGTATCTGCTCGCTCTTCTCAGCTGCGAATGCTTCGAACACGGTACCCGCGCCGTCGTGGGGTGCTGTGATGTACCCCGAGGGCGATTGATTCAGCCCAATAGGTGTCATAGTCGATGCCGACCGGATTGTTCGGGTGGGGCCGCCTAGAGGGGCCCTACGGATAGCAGTAGATATACTGCTATTGTCGAATCGGGCCTGCCTGGTAAACGGGGTAGGCCCGATGTTCTCGACGCGAGGGGCCGGAGTAAACAGGTCAGCGGGGCGCGCCCCTGTGACTCCTGGCCCAGCGTCGTTGCTACGGATGTCAGTCGGCATGAATGAGTCGGCTGTCCGGATACGGCGTTCCACGCTGGCACCCCCGCGCCTCATAAACTCATGGTGAGTTTCATGGGCGCCCCGAGGGGGTAGCGCGTGATCGACCTGCTCTTGTAGGTCGCCCAATACCGTCTCCGCTGCCTCTGAGCGGGTTATGATGGGGGGCATTATGACCGGTCTAATGGGGTCATTCTGTCCCTTCTTAACGGCCTCAGCTATCTGGGCCAATTGTTCCTCTGTGGAGCCAATGGTCCGGAGAATCCTCAAGTTGTTGTCGAGTGTGCTTTCGAGCTGCACCGTGGACGCTACCACATCATCACTAAGGGTGTCGATGCGGTCGGCGAACTCGTCTCGGAGCTCTCGGAGTGCGACGGAAGCTTCTCGGAAATTGGTCCGCTGTCCAGCCACAAGGGCCGTGGTGGTCAGCAGCGCGGTCCGAGACACTGATAGGACTCCACGCAGCGCGCTGAATCGCGCCAGCTGCGAGTCGGTCAGCGGCTCTGTCCGCAAGTCAGTCACCAAGGCCGCTAGTATGGCCTCAGCTGGTACCACCGTCTCTGCAGTTTGCGGTCCGCTGTTAATGTCGGACGTGTCCGAAATGGTCCCCGCTGTCGGGGTCCGTACTTGGGGAAGCTGCGCCAGAGTCGGGTTACTGGGGCTCTCATACGGCACATTTTCGTCATCCGATATGTCGTATCGGTTTCCTGTTTGGGGGTCCACCAGGTAGTGGACCCCATTTTCGTCCTGATGCAATTTTACACGCGCATGGGCGCGTGATGTCATAGGGTTCGCGGGAGAAGCGTGGGTGTTCTCCTGCGATAGTGCGGATAGAAAGGGGCCGGTTTGGGCCGATGAATCCGCGGGGTTGGGGGCCTCGCTGGTGCCCGCCATGTCTAGTAATGATTCTTGTAAATCACGTAGAGTATAAAGGTTGGTTTTGATAATAGAGCTCGTCTTTGCAGACAAGCAGTGGGGTTCAAAAAAGTATAAGGGGCAGTGGTTTTATCTTAAACAATCAGGCCCGAGCGAACCAGTCCAGAGTCTATATTCAATAGAACCGGAATAGCGCGCAGTGGGTAGATGTCAGATGCATCCTCCCACCGCGGCTATCGGTGATATACAGTACGTGACAAACAATTATATACAATAGTGGTGCGGCACGTGATCGGAAATGAAATAGGGGCCCAGCTGGGCCCTAGGTCGTTACAGTTTGGTTGTGCTGCGAGACACGCTGGCTGTACAATCTACTACGAGTCATATGTGTCTTCTCAATAGCCCCAGAATCTGTAGTGATGGAACCGTGCCACTGGACTCTCCGATTGCTTCACCTGTTATCGATATATGATTATCGTGCCCATTCGACCAGCGTTACTACATCCCAGAGATTTCCAATACCGGTAACCGGTTTAACGCCGATGTGATTCTCTCACTTGAGCATATGTTGCGAGTGTTGTGTCTAGATTTTCAACCAAAAACAGTAGTGCTCTGATATCTGAAAAAAGGGAGGAGCCTTCCGTTGCAATTACTTCCGCACGATGTACATGAACCCATCATACCCCTTGTCCCCCACGGTGCCGATGGTAGTCGCGTCGACCTCCGGATCGTCCTTGACCGCGGCCAAGAGCGCGCGGACGCCCTCGACCGCCTCGTCCGTGTACGCGGGGTCCGCAACGCGCGCGTAGCGCACGACGTTGTCCACAATCTGGGGGTAAGCTGCGCTCAGCTCCTTCAAAACAAGTAAATGGGCACGACCCACGATGACGCCGCCCGAGCGCACCAGGCGCTTGGCCTCGGTGAAGTAGTGCTTGTTCCCCTGCTTGTCTGCGTCGATGAATATAAAGTCGAATTTGGGCTCCGCAGGGATCTGGCGCATCGACTCGTGTGCGGGGCCGAGGATGAGCTTGACCTTGCCGCTGAGGCCCGCGCGAGCGATGTTTTCTTGCGCTACCTGGGGCGCAGAAGATGAAGAGTTGCGGATGTGGAGGAGCTAGCTACCCTCGCGTGTTTCTCGGCCAGCTCAAGCGTGATGAGCTCCCCATCCGCGGGGAGCGCGCGCGCGAGCCAGATCGTCGAATACCTGCAATCCAGTAAGCCATCGGCAGTCGCGGGGTATGGGACTTGTGCACGCACCCGCCCAGAGTGCCCACCTCCAAGATCCGCCTCGCCCCGATCGACGACACGAGGAGGTTGAGGAACTTGCCCTGTGCGGCGCTGACGGCGATCTCCGGCAAGCCGTGCGCAGTGCTGTGCTGCAGCGCCGCATCGAGGGCCGCGTCCGCCGTGAGCAGGAACGAGTTGTGGTATGCGTCCGAGCGGGCCCAGTCGTCGACGCTCGTCGCCTGGAATGCTTGCTTGGACATGGCTGTGAGTGACCGGGTGTTCGGATGGAGCCGGGCCGGTGTGGCTGTGACTCGCGACATTCATTGACACACACCTCCCGATCGACTTTTTTACTCGGTTTGGGTGGGAGGAGTGTGAGCTCCGCTCTGTCTATACGTGTATGCGAGGCCTGGAGTCTGCGCTCTATACGTGCAGTGCTTGCGAGAGTCGCGGCAACCAACCTAGTGACGCGCCGCCGATCTGCCCCTGTGTGTCTACCATTGAAATGAATGATCCGCACTGATCTGCGCCCGCTGATGCCTGATCGACGTCATCGCCTCATCGCTGCCCGACTGTTCCGCTCTAAGCGCACCCGGCATCCCTCCGGCACTCATTAAAAGCACTCCCAGCAGCGCATCCATGCATGGATCAGTCAAGTCAAGTGCTTGTGGGGGATCTATAAACGTACTTCACCCTACTGCACCTTCAGCTAAGCCCCAAGTGGCCCAGGGGGCGAGATCGACCGATAAAAAACCTGCTAACTACCTCTTACCCCATTTGGATAGGGTTGTCTGGGGGGTGTAACTAGGGCGCGCGCGTCGGAGTGGGTGCTCTGAAGCAGAGGAGGTGTAACCATACCGATAGATTAACAATGAATGGACTAGGATCTATATAAGATTGCAGTGCATCGAGATGAGAGATTAGCTATAGGGCGGCATCATGATCCATTTCGTTGAACCCTCGTTAGTGCTTGTCTAACACTTTGTACGAGATCTTGCGACCTGGTTCAAGGCCGTGGATCGGGATATTTGCGGCGTTCAACTGCATTGGTCAAATAGCTCGACGGCACCTAGCTTAAATATCGGTGTTAGATGAAAGTAGATCAAACTGGCAGCGCCAAGTGGCGGAACTCACTCATGAACAAAATAAAAGCACCATCTCAACTTGCTTGCAGTACATCAACTGGTTACAAAGTAAGCCGACGCGGCTACATCAGCAGTGCCCTGACGCGCTTACACCCAAATCTGCTGGCCGGTGGGCTCCGGCTCGGCCAATCACGCGGAAATTGCCGGAAGGTGCTAAAATACCACAGTTGAGATCCAAATTGATTCATTCACTCGTCTTGCTCGCAGGCCGTCGATCTGTCGCCTGGGCGCAAAAATAGCCGAGCAAGTGCATCAAAACCGATGCGAGTGCGCTCTCCGGCGCATAGAAATCTGGACTAAATTCGTACGGAACACCCCGGTCGGCGGACGGCGATACATCGTCTCGGCACGAAATTAGCCGAGCGGGCGCATCAAAAACGGCGCGATTAGGTGTGCTTGCGCTTCGTAATGCACAAAATTCCTATCTAAATTCGTGCGGAAAGCCCCGCTCGCGGGACGGCGATACGTCGTCTCGGCACGAAATTAGCCGAGCGGGCGCATCAAACCCGATGCGAGTGCGCTCTCTGATGCACAAAATTCCTATCTAAATTCGTGCGGAAAGCCCCGCTCGCGGGCTGGCGATACGTGGTCTCGGCGCGAAATTAGCCGATCGGGCGCATCAGAACGGCGCAGTTGCGCTATCTGATGCTAAAGCTCCTATCTAAATTCGAACGGAACACCCCGCTCGCGGGACGGCGATACATCGTCTCAGCACAAAATTAGCCGAGCGGGGTGTATCAAAACAGTGCAGAAAATTGTACGGAAACCCCCGCTCGCGGGCTGGCGATACGTGGTCTCGGCGCAAAATTAGCCGATCGGGCGCATCAAAACGGTGCAGTTGCGCTATCTGATGCTAAAATTCCTATCGAAATTCGTGCGGAAAGCCCCGCTCGCGGGACGGTGTTCTGTTGCCTCGGCACAAAATTAGCCGAGCGGGGCGCATCAAAACGGTGCAATCGCACTCTCTGATGCACAAAATTCCTAGCTAAATTTGTGCGGAAAGGCCCGCTCGCGGGACACCGATACGTTGGATCAGAGCAAAAATAGCCGAGCGCGGCACATCAAAATGGCGCAAAAAAATTACACAGAAACCCCCGCTCGCGGGACGAAGTTCTATCGTCTCGGAGCAAGTGGGCCGAGAAGACCGATGTCACGTGACTGGCAGCGCCGACCCCAAAATGATTGGCACAGCTGCGTAATATAGCACACCAGTGCACAAGTCTGATATCAAGGGGGTTCCCCTGTGTACTGGCTTGACCCCCGCTCGCGGGACGGCGTTCTGTCGTCTCGGAGGGAGTGGGCCGAGAAGGCCGAGGTCACGTGACGCACCGCGCCACGCGCCGGCCGGCCGCGAGATTCCGGCAATAAAGTGCCGTCATGCGGCGCCCGCTCTAGAGGTGTTTATATTAATATATAGCAGGCATTTAGCGGGAGCGGACATGGCTGGATGAAAAGCCACAGTAGCACGGCCCAGGAGCGAGGATCAAAATTTGGGCTTACCTGATGTACGGCACTTCACCGTTATGGAAATGATTTGGCTCAACTTGGGCTAAGAGCCAGGCCTCGATTTTTGTTGTGAGCGCATGGTGCTCGGAGGGCTTTGGGAGGGCGGAATCCTGTCTGAGAATGAGAGAGAGGGAACGGGGGTGCTGTTCACCGGATTCCGGAGATAAATCCCGGCGGTGATGGGTGAAAAGATAGCGCCGAGTGTGCTGCGCCGCTGAGCGCGCATCCCATGTCACGCTGAAACCAGACGGGTGATATGGAATGCTTGGTGTAACGGTTAACTTCGCTGTTCCTCTGGCTGACTATTGTAGGCTATCTTCTCTGCGCCGGTTATGTTGCTTCGCGTCCTCATTTTTTTTCGGCCGTTGTCCTTAAGCTTGAAATGCTAATCTACGGCCCTGAGCCGCAAGCGAGAAGTTCATCCTTCAGGAGCAGCGGGGTAAAGATGCCGCTGTAAGCGAATTTCCGGAGGTAAGTCCAGAGCAAGTGTAAGCGAGCTGCGCCGCTTAAGTGTGCGGGCACCTCATAATTGGCCTAAGCGAATCGCCAGTATGGTGTCTATTGTGTAGTGGTTATGTTACTTGAGTCACCCGCAGGTTCCTTATGGTTCCTTGCCGCGTCATGTTTTTATAGAATTTAATTATGAGTTCTTGTTTGGTTCCTCAATGTTTTGCTTAACGTCCATTTAGGCTCGGCTCTACACCACGATCCGACAGCCTAAGGCCGATTTTTTTTTCGCAAAATAACACTTGCAGGATCAGATTTTTCGCGCGGCGGACCGTCGGCCCGGGCGCTCCGGATGCTCAGTCTCGCAGCTAGAAAAGGCAATTTGTCGAGTTCTCGCCCTGCGCTGCGCCGGATTTTCTGCGAGAAGACTCCAAGAGCTCCAGAATACTGTTTAGCTGACTAAAATTTGAATATAGGACCAAAACCAGCCCTGTATGTGCCTTTACATGAGCCGCATTTGATTTAAATGCATGAAGCCCCTATTTAGTGTTTGGGGCAGTTCCTGTTGCATGACCATGGCTATGCTAGCTCTCATATATTATGAACGCCTCCGAAATACTTCTCAGAGCGTTCTGCGTGCACGCGTCGTGTCCCTGCTGCTGAATTGATCATGGTTGGATTCTGCTCGATTTTTGTGATAGAGCGTCCCCGCCTGGCTTGGCGGCCCAGGTCTGTGACGTAGTGACGCGAGATGTCACACGTGCCTCCTGCCGACATTCTGACCCTGGCGGAGCTTTCCTGGCTCCGCGATCTGCAAAACGGTGAACTCGTGTAAATCCGCACTTCCGACAACCTTCCGGGTTGGAGCGCTCTGGAACGGGTCGCTAAAATGCTGATCAATCAGCTGATGATGGCATATACGTTAACGGCGTGAGCAGTCCGCTCTCGCGTACCTTTCATGTGTCACTTGCAAAAACAACTTGTGTGCTTTGTGCGTACAGGAGAGGCACCTAGCACGCTCATACACGCTCAACTATGTACTTCATAGATATGTAATTTTATTCTCAAGAGCTCATCGCATCCTCTGTATGTCCTGTATCGATTTACGCGAAAATGGATTTAAGTCCATTTTGAGACCTAATTCTTCCTACGGTCCTTCGCCGTTATTCCGGGCATTATAAATCCTTCCCACAGCTGTCAGCAAAAGGTGGCGCACGGACCACGCCAAGCCGGCGCCCAAATGTATAAGAATCGCGCCCCGTCTGCCTTCCTCCCCACCGCCCACTTTTGCCGTCCGCATCCCTCCGTGGCTCTGAACCCCCCGGCATCGGCACACTTGATTCTGCCGGCGGCATCTTTGCCAGTGCCGTTCCTTTCCCTCCTCCCTGGGTGCAGCCCCGTGTCGGAACCCCGAATTCGCTCGATTTTGCCTGCGTCCGGGAGGAGGGGGTGCCGGATGCCGGGTCACGTGACCCGCTTGTGATCTGGTTCGTCTTGCGTCCTCCCTTCATCTCCGTCCCGCGCTGCGCCCTCGGGCGCATAGAAGTTGTGCATTCATGCTTCAATCTTGTTGCGCCTCTTATCTGGCTCCTTCTACTGGTCCCTTGTACCTGTACTGACTGCCATTTCCACGTGCTATGCTTTCAATCTGGGGTAGACGCCGGGCCTTCTACTCGTCAAAATGCCTTCAAAGTCGTCGTGTGGCTTCATTCGTATGTACCCCTTCATTGCGACTTATCCTAGCTCTTCAAAAGTCTTCAAAATCTAGTCCCGCTTTCTCTAGGGCCATCTTTCTGCACGATTCTGTGTGTCGTCTCAGGTCTGTCTCGGGTGCTTGTCGTCTGGCTTCGTCTCAGCTTTTCCTCCTAGACTATTCAATATCTGTCCTACTTGGTTTGCGTTCCGCTTTGCTCTGGCTGCCTTCAAAACTCCTCTTCCTTCAATCTACCCTCGGCGGCATCGCAAATCTATCTGGGCGTCAAGACTAGAGTCAAGTCTTCGTTCCAATGCTTATTTGAGTCGGTTTCACCACGCTTCGACGCCCTACTGTTATACTCGCTATCGCTTCCAAGACCCTCCTGATATTTCATCTTTCAATCTACTTTCGAAGGCGTCGCAAGTCATTTACCTGGGCGTCAAGATGTGTAGTCAAGCTCTCAAATGAAGTCGTTCTGATGCATACTGACCCGCTGCACTAATCTGACTCAGGATTCGCATTAATCCATTCATTCCCATCTATCGGCTTACTCTCCCGGACTTTCTAGTCTACTTTCGACTCTGTCACGAACTCTTACCGGGCTCTCAAGTCGGATTAACTCTATGCTCCGTTTCCAGGTTCACGTCTACTTTGACTCCAAGGTCCGATTCGCGCGCTCAACGTTCAACCTTGGTAAGCCATCCGTTATGATTCGTTGAGTCGCACCAGCTGACTCGGTACCTAGACTTACCGTAGCTTATGTGGTCGTATAGCCAGTAAGTTCTTCGCCCTTGTTTTTTGAATCTGAACCAACTGACGTGCTTGTACAGATTATCTATCTACTTTGCTTTGGCCTCGAGCGCCGTTCTTTGTTTGTACTGTGCGCGCTGGTAATGTACTTACTCGAACTAACCCGGCGACTCCGAGCCTTGAGAAGCTTGAAGTCATACACCGGTACGCTAGTCAAACTAATAAACATCTTCGCGTTCGCTGACCATCCCCAGAGGTCCCGCGCATCCCACTGATTGTCTTTCGCTCATGATTCATTGACAGTGAGGTAGCGCAAGTGGGGGTAAGACTTGTTTCAAAAGATCGTTCCAGGGAACCGATCGAACTTGATTTCAGTTGAGCTTGTTTACGGAACGAGATTTGCTTACATCGAGTCGATGGTGAGCATTCAGTGTCTCATCGGCGCACCTTTGACTTGTATCGCTGCATCAGAGTGCTTCGCGGCGTCGATTCGGATTGAAATGTCTCATCCTGCGACTGCGCGCCGTTCAATATTATTCATTCAAACTGACCGCGATGTTCTCTAACTGATCTACCACAGATAAGTATTTCAGTCTTCGATTCGCGCTGGCCCTGACTTGTATCACAGCACTTGAACGAAACCGACAAGTCGTGATCCGATAAACTCAACCAGCAGGTAAGTGTCTGTTTAACTTGGAAGTTCAGCGCGCTGACGCACATTCGAACTGGGCCGACTTGGTTGAAGGCATCGATGGAAGGTAAGATTTCTTACCATCATATTCGATTGAGGTATGCGCTAGTTCGCGAGCTCCCATTCCTCGTTCGCACAACTACAAGGTAAGTGTCTGTGCTAATTCTGCACAATTCAGAGAACTATGGGAGCGCGTCCCGTTCCGCTATCTGCGAATGCAACCTGTCTTGCGTGTGAAACGAGCGAGGTAAGTTCAACTTGTCGACCAGAGTTACAGTCCAGGGCGCGTGCAGAATGCGCGCCTGTTTGCAAAGGGTCAGACCCACGGTAAGCCTTCATTTTCGATGCGTGCTGACTTGCGCTCGAAGCGCCGGCCTTTGTCTGTCCGCACGATCAGCTTTGGTGAGTCTATTCGAGTCTGGTTCAAATCACAGCGCAGCTAACTTGTTTCTTTGTAGATGAGCTGATCGGACTACTCCGGTGCATCCCGCGATCTGCGCCTTTGGTCGCGCCGATTCGCAGGGGTTCAAATGGACTTCTAAACAGGTGCGCGCCAACACATTGAACCTTGTCCAATGTGCACGGACTCGGGCTCAAGATTTTGAGCCCAGTCCTTTTGCGAGTGCCGTCCAAGTGCGCGTCTAGTACGCGTTGAGATGACGGTGGTTTGCGACATGGTAAGTTCTCGATTCCGAACTGATTTGACTGCGCACTGACGTGTGCGACTAGCATCGGTAAGTCTGGCCAAATTTCTATTCTGCAAGTCCACGTTTAGTGCGCCTTTACATCGCGCTGGTTCGCAAGGGTTCAAACACATGGTAAGTCTTCGAATCTCGCACTTACCTGACTGCGCGCTGACTTGCCCACTAGTTGCTCTTAAGGTTTGACTTGACTTTCCAGCGCGCTGACTGAAATCCTCGTAGAACAAGTCAACGTAGTTTAGATAACTACTTCAGGTGAGTCTGACCCTTCATCGAGGAACGATGAAGCCAAGTAACCTCGCTCCAGATACGATTGCACTGACTTGGCTAACACGAAAACAAGAGGCTAGTTAGCTCTTTTGATTGCTGTACAAGATGTGCGAGGAATTCCAGATCCAATGTAAAAACCCGCCGCTGCCCTTGACCCCGTCGGAGACTGGATACGGCAGCGTTTCCCGGGCGCCGTCCTTTCGCACCGTAGGGACGCCGCCGCCGATATATACGCGCTCGGTGCCCAGACACCCGTCACGGTCGCGCACTAGGCTCCACCTACTACTGGGCCGTGTAACAACCTCAAAATCAGACGATTCTATGCGGCTGTGGTGTTTGTATAAGGGGCAGTGGTTTTATCTTAAACAATCAGGCCCGAGCGAACCAGTCCAGAGTCTATATTCAATAGAACCGGAATAGCGCGCAGTGGGTAGATGTCAGATGCATCCTCCCACCGCGGCTATCGGTGATATACAGTACGTGACAAACAATTATATACAATAGTGGTGCGGCACGTGATCGGAAATGAAATAGGGGCCCAGCTGGGCCCTAGGTCGTTACACCCTCCCCCCCAGGACACAGTCCGACACTTTTATTTGTTCATGCCGGCGCCGCGTTGGGGTCAGCTTCGGGCGTCACGCCGTCGTTGTCCCCATAGTCGGACGCCGCAGGTGATGTCGGCAGCGCGATATTGGCGGCGCTGGTGGTAGGTGTTGTGGGAGGGATCACCTCGGGTGGGGCCTCGTCAGCCCTCGGTATGACTTCACCGTCTTCGCGTTCGTCCGTCACGGGCGTCGGCGCAGACTCCGTCTCATCCGGGGCTGCAGTGGGCATCTCCTCGTCGGTGGCGGGCGTTATGGCCGGGGGGGGCGCTGGTGCATGTATGGAGGCCGCTAGTCCACCAGCGGGGAACCTCGAGGAAGTCGTCACGATCCCTTGCCGGACGGGTCCGTAATGAAGGTCCCGCCATGAGGTTATCTGTGAGTCGGGCCAGCTCAACACGTCAAAAATATTGCGCGGAGCGGCCCGGAATTCTAGTGCCGTCGGGTCTGGGCTGGCGTCGCGCATGTTGCGCCACGCCGTCGCGTACCCTTGCAGCATGCGCAGCTCGGGAGTGGCGGGCATGATACCATGCTGGTATACCCATGCTAGTGCCTGCGACATCGTCAGGTTGGCGGCGTCGAACGGGAAGTGCTCCAGGGCCATGGCGCTGTACACCCATCCTCCGCGCATCACCAGTCGTTCGAACAGTCCGGGGAGTGACAGCCCGACCAGCACGAGCTCCATGAATCGCGCTCGGTCGATGGAGGTCACCGCGCCACGAACCGGCGCGATGAACTGGAAGAAGCGCGACGCGAGCACGTCGGCTTCTAGGGGCCTTGCGCCTGCGGGGGTCTCGGGACTAGCCCAGTCCCCATTCTCTAGTCGCACGGCTTGCGCCCACGACTTTGGGGGTCGGCCCACCATGTCACGGACGACGTCGTCCAGAGACAGTTCGGGGCCCAACCTTCCTTCCACTGGAGTAGTGGGCAATGGCGCGCGACCTGCATAAGATTGCCTGTGCGGTAGCGCGGGGGGTGCGGGGGCCATTGGGTCGTCCTCGTCGGCGACTGATTTAGTGCTGGCGGAGGTCGTCCCAGAAGATCCAATGCGCGGGGCCTGACGCGCTTTCGCGCGGCGTCGTTGATTGCGAGACGGGCCCCGGCGGTCGCCACGTCGCGAGAGTGGGGTGGAGTCGCCGGTCGTGGCGAGTAGCCATCCTGCCTCGGCGCGCTGCTGGTCGCGCATGAGGTATTGGATGCCGTCAGAGCGGCGTGCGCCTGGGTTCGCGCCATAGTACCGCATCAGGTACATGTACATGGCACGGGCTCGCGGGCAGCCGCCCGTCATCCATCGGGTCAGGTTCCGGGCCGCAACCACTGTCGCAAACGACAGTTCGGCCCAGAGTCCCGCCTCTAGGGGTGGCGGCATCATGGGGACGGGTGGCGCTGTCCCGCGGCTCGCGTTCTCTTGCAGACGCATGTCCTCGCGGGTGCGGAACTTCTTCAAGTTCCTCAACTCGTCCTCTTCGTCCTCGTCGCTCGACCCACCGTAATCGCTGACGTCGTCGTCGACGGCGACGCTGGGCAGGATCGGTTGCCCGTTCTCGTCGCGCGCGGCGATGGTTACGTCGGGCGGGGGCTGGATCTGGCGCGGTGGTGCGGGGGGGGGCCTCGTGCTAGCCGCACGGGCCCGCAGCGCCTGCTCGCGCGCTCGTTCCTGATGGGCGTGCGCTTCGGCTCGTTGCTCCTCGCGCCGATCATCGCCTCCGAGCGATCGTGGGCCCTCCCGTCGTACATCAGTTCGGGGGGCCCGAGGGGATTCGTGGCGGCGCTGTCCGCCATCACGTTGCTCGCGGGCCGGGTCGTACCAACGTTGGTCGTCCCTAGGCTCGGGGTACTGATGCGGCGGCTGGTGCCTGTCGTCATAGCGGGGCCCATCAATGTACTGGGGCCTCCACTGCTGGGGCGGGGGTCCTTGGGGCGCTCGGTGGGCTTGCCCCGGGGCCGGCGCTGGGGCTCGTGCGCTTTGGGCCATTTGTCGAGCGCGGCCCTCGTCCATGTAGCGCATCGTTGAGGCGAATGGGCCCGTGAACCCATTGTAGTTGTTGTCGCGCGGGTGCTGGGCGCTAGTACGCTGGGTGGGGCCCGGGGCGGTCGCCGCGCGTTGCGGCACAATCGGTGCCTGGGGTGGCGGTTGAGCCGGTGGGTTTGAGGTGGTGGTGACGGCTGGGTTGGGTGCCACCGTAGGCAGCGTCCCGAATATTGCTGGGGGCGGCGCCATTGCGACGTCGCCGTCGTCTTCGTCGTCTGGTGGGGGGTCGAGGTCGTCGGGCGCGTCGATGGAAGGGACCCAGACGCGGTCGTTGGGGGGCCCCCTCCAGGAGCTTTCGGTAGGGTGGCGCCAGTACCACTTCTTGCCGGGTGAGCGCACCCAGTTTTTGGGGTCGTGGGCCATCTTCGATTGGCCCGACATGGTGGTGAGAAGAGAAGAAGAAAAGTTGCGAAGATTCGATCAGGCCATCACGGAATTAACCGAGTTGGCCTATTTCGATAAGTCTTGCCATCGCTTGACTCCCTGGGCCTCAAAGTAATCGTCGAGAGCCTGGGTGTCGTTGAGGGTTCCGGGGGCTTCCCAGGTGTGGTCCCCTGCGGCCCACTTAACCCAGAATTGTACCCGCCTCCCCGACCATTGGTGTCGCTCGATCTCTTCAATGAGCCATTCCTGATCGTCAGGGCCACCAAAGTCGTAGTATTTCTGGGCCTCGCGGCTCGGAAAGATCGAGTCGTCGCTGGCCTCGTGGGCCCGCAATAGGGACCCGTGGAACGTCGGGTGGATGCGACGGAGTCGCAATTCTTCCGGTAGTTCAAGCGTGTAGCTCGATTTCTCGGGGAGGGCCCGCACGATCTTGTAGGGCCCTATAAATTTGGGCGCGAGTTTACGTGCCCGTCCTTTTGGTAAGTTGAGGTTCTTGGTCGAAAGATACACCAAGTCGCCCTCGTCGTATGGGACCTCGGCGCGTCGGCCTTTGTTGGCCTGGTACGTCGCGCGAACGCGGGCCTCTATGATGTTATCATGGGCCATCGCGAGATTCGTTAATGCCCTCTCTACGAAGTCCCGGATGCCGGGGAGTGTAGTGGCCTCGGCCTCCACGCCGCCCATGCGCGGCACGTATCCGTAGTTCAGTTCGAACGGTGCGAATCCGGTAGACGCGCTGATACTGGAGTTGATCGCGAATTCGACCATCGGCAGCAGGTAGACCCAATCTTTTTGAGTAGGGTCCACTATCGAGCGTAGGATCTGAGATATATTGCGGATGGCGCGTTCGGACGCGCCATCGGTCTGAGGGTGGAACGAGGTCGACATAAGCAGTTTCGTCCCTGTCAGGCGATGTAGTTCTCGCCAGAACAGCGCCGTGAATTTTGCGTCTCGGTCGGACACAATTGACGCAGGGACGCCGTGTAGGCGTACAATGTCCCGAACGAAGAGCCACGCGACGTCCGACGAGGTATCGGTGACTTTCATTGGGGTCAATGAGACCATGCTCGTGAGCCGGCATATGACCACTAGGAGGTAGTTGTATCCGAGGCAGTCCGGGAAAGGACCAACAAAGTCCATCCCGATCGAATCCCACGGGTGACGTGGTATCGGTAGAGGGTGGAGTAGGCCCGCAGGGGCCTGGTTTTGTGTCTTGGACGCGGCGCAGGCGCCGCAGGTACGACAAAAGGCTTCGATTTCGGGGCCCATCTTGGGCCACCAATACCATCGGCGAACGTATTCGGCCGTTCGCAGCTCTGCGAAATGGCCTAGTGTTTTATGTGCTTGATCAATTATTATCTCGGTCAATCGACGTTTTCCTTTGTGCGTCGTGCCTCGCGGAATTGCGAGGCACTTATGTCCAAGCGTGTTCCGCGTGTAGATGAGGCCATCCTCCATCGAGAAGAGGGGGTTGGCCTCGGGTGCGGCAAGTACTTTTGATAACGTTGCGTCCCCTGCATATCCGGCCCGCACGTCTGTAAGAAACGTTGATTTTCCTTCGACCCGGGGCCGCAATGGGGCCGTAGACGCCAAGGATTCTTCAAGTGAAATTGCGGACGTGTCAAATCCGTGCGCTTTCATCTCCTCGGCGTGCTTCTCTAGCTCTGCAGCCTCCAGTAGGCGTGCCTCTACAGGCTCCGCTATCCGGCGCGCTAACAGGGCAATCATGTCCCGTTGCAATTCCTCCGTGCGCAATTGGGTCATGTATTCTAATCCCGGGTCGAGTCGGACATCGGCGTTTACGAACGCGGCGTCATCGTACTCGTCCGCCGGGGTGTCGTTCTCGTATAGTCGGGACAAGCAGTCGGCGACTTTGTTTTGTACACCAGGGACGTGTATCACCTCAAAGTCGAATCGGGATAGATACTCATCCCATCGAATCAGTCGGCCATTGAGTCCGCTGCGGGCCGCCGTTTTAACAGCGAGCAGAGCTTGGTGGTCGGATGCGATCATGATTTTGCGGCCAATAAGTTTGTCCTCCCATTTAAGTAAGGACTCGATTATGGCCAGCGCTTCCTGCTCATATGTCTTGTAGGATCGTTGCGCGGAGGTGAACTTCTTTGATAGAAATCCTGCTGGGCGACAGGTCTGCCAATCAGGTCCCTGACCGTATAGCGCGCCGACGCCTACTACTGAGGCGTTGTGAGACTCCCCAACGCGCTAGGGTGTGCAATGGGAATGATCATCTCTGGGAACGGTCGCTTAGTCTAGTGGTTAATGACACCGGCGAAGTCAGCAGGAGGTCCCAGGTTCGAATCCTGGAGCAACCATTCTTTTCCATGTTGCAATCGTAAAGCAATCACCAGCGTCACAACTGGAGCCCACCGCGAGGGTTGGTCATCGCAACCGTCAACAACGCCAGTTGACGGGACCAACCAGAACTTGACGGGTGATTGTGGATGATTGTGACTGGGAGTCACAATCAGAAAAAGTTGTGATTGGGATGTGAGACTCCCCAACGCGCTAGGGTGTGCAATGGGAATGATCATCTCTGGGAACGGTCGCTTAGTCTAGTGGTTAATGACACCGGCGAAGTCAGCAGGAGGTCCCAGGTTCGAATCCTGGAGCAACCATTCTTTTCCATGTTGCAATCGTAAAGCAATCACCAGCGTCACAGCGTCACACACTATCCAGATCGGGTCCGGATTCTTGGGGTCAATTGGCCGTAGTATCGGCGTCTTCCGTACGATGGCTTTGATCTTCTCAAGGCAATGTTGGTGAAATGGTCTCCAAGTGTACGCCTGTCCACCCTTGCATATCGATTCCATCGGCGACGTATAATGGGATACGTCGGGTAAGAAGTGGGCCAGATATTGAATCAGGCCCAGTAACCTCAGTACTTCGGTGTGGGATCGAGGGGCCCTCCATTCGAGGACCTTGTTCATCTTCTCCTGGTCGGCATGAAGGCCCCTATCGTCGATGCGATGGCCCAAGCAGTCCATGTCCTTCGAGTAAAGGTCACATTTCTTCTTACTCAAGTACAGCTTCTGTTCTCGCAATCTGGAGAATACGAGGGCGAGGTGCTCTTCATGCTCCTCCACAGTCTCCGAGAATATGAAGATGTCGTCCAGGTAGACGTGGACCCAGTCCCCAATCACGTCACGGAATATCCAGGTCATCAGTCGTTGGAACGTAGCGGGGGCGTTGCAGTCTCCTTGCTGCATCACCCTAGATACCGCAGTCCCAAATGGGGTGGCGAACGCGGTCTTCCAGATGTCCCGATCAACGACCCGGACTTGCTCGTAGGCGTCGGACATGTCGATCTTGGATCGGTGCTTCGCCCGAGCGACGTCCATGCGAATCGTGTCCTGGTCCGGGAACGGGGTCACATCCTTGATTGTATTGTCGTTGCGTTGGCGGGCATCGACGACAGTCCTGAGGTTTAGGTCCTTTTTGGGTATACAGAGCAGGGGTGCTGCCTGTGGCACGGGCGTCATTTCCCACCACCCTGCCTGGGTGTATCTTTGTATCTTGGCCCTCAGTTGGGGCCGAAGGGCTTCGGGGCATCGGGGCAGGTGGAAATTGTACACCGCCTTCTCGTCCACTAGGTTTATCTCGTGGTTTATCTCCCGGAGTGGTGGTAACTGGAGGGGGATGGGTCCCATAAGGTCCTCACATGCCTCAAACCATCTCGCGCGTAGTTCATGAAGGCGCTTGGGGTTGGCGTTGATCTCTTCCGATTTGTCCAGCATTCGGGCACTCCTCATTGAAATAAGGTGTATTGCCTCCTCGAGTGCCTCCTCCGATAATCCGTGCGGATCATCGTCTCCCATAGACGACACTTGACTATGCGTCGATGAGATCGTTACTCGGTCGGTGTCGTACAGCCCAGGCATAACCCTTGCTAACCGGTGCTTTCGATTTTCGATGTATCCGTCCCTGGATTGCTCGACTTGCCCGAATGTAATCGTGATCTTGTGACCGATATCGGAGTCGGTCACGCTCTCATCGGCTTGTGCCATTGGTCGTTCGCCTTCATTGTCGGGCGGGGTCTCGTATTGAGTCCCCTCCGTGGACACGGGCCCTTCAGCGTTGCTCTCGGTAGGGGTCTCGCATGGGGTCCCCTCCGTAATTTCGCACTCTAGTATATACGGATAATCCGTAGGTAGTGAGGGTAACGGGTCTTTAGTAAAGTCCTCGTCTATTACCTCCATAACCGTGGCCCGACGGTAGTTGGGCCTCCAATCCTTAAAGTCCTCCTCAAGCTCAAGTATTCCAGGATGATCCCCAGGGAGAGTCGGCAGGGGGTCTCGTAACGAGTCCTCGTCCTGGACCTCCTCCATGGTGGCCCGCTGCAGGGGCTCTCGTCGAGTCCGCGAGTGGGCCGAATGATCTAGTCATTCAATTTCCTTCTTGACCTTGGGCTCCGGGCGGTTTTTACCGGGGCGCTCGTGTCGGGACGCCACCAGAGATGCTTCTTCCAGAGATGACAGGGCCTTGATTACATGGCCATTGGGGAACTTGATCTCTCGACTGCCGAAATCTAGTACTACCCCATGGCGATTCATGAAGGGCGTCCCAATGACCGCGTCGTACCTGTCCAGGTTTACCTGGTCAAAGTAGACGTAGCCGCGGACGCCGCCAAAGTCGACGGGGACGCGCGTGCCGAAGCTGATTTTGGATCGACTCCCGACGCATCCTAGTTGCAGCGTTATCTGCTCGTCGAGTGGGATACGGACCCCGTTGATCGCATTAGCGAACTCCGGTGTCATGGAGTCGGTGTTGCTCCCAGAGTCGAAGAGCGCGTAAGCACTAGTCGTCCCTATCTTGATCACCGCTGACAGGCAAGCTATCGTTTTGCTGGACCGCGTTGGCTGATCCATCAGCCCAATGGCGCCGGGGGGCCGCGTGGGGTGGGCCCTAGGTCGGCGTATCGTGGATAGATGTTCTATCCGTTGCGACAGTACCCGGACTTGAGGGGCGGAGCCCGTTTCCGTTGTTGCCAACGTCATTGAGCTGTCGTCGCATTTGGGGTCCTCTAGATGTCCAAGGGCAGATTGCGATTCGTGGACCATGATTTCGGCCGGGTCCGATTCTTCCAGCAGGGACTCCTCGCTGGTCGAATAGTCCCAGGGTGTCAATGCGCGACAGGCCGCCAATGATAATGGGCCTTCGTACTCATCAGAGTCGGATTCGTTGTTATGTGCCCGGTAGAAGCTGGGCACCCGTATGGATCGCTCCAGTTCCTCCGCCGAGTAATAGTCGTCGGAGTCGTGTGGAGATCCCGGGTACTCCGGGGGGGATGAGGACGGGGCTGAGTCTGACCCACTATCCGAGGATATGTCGGTCACTGGCGACTCTGTCCGGTCTAATCCCTCTCGAGGGGCCATCGACGTTGCCAGCGGCACAATCGTCTCCGAGGCCGCCGTACTGGTAGCGGGATGCTCTCGTTCGAACAGTACGAGGCGGCGGGCCAGCTCGTCGCATATGTCGGCGTAGGCCACCACTAGTCGTTCCTCGCGCTGTTCCAAGTGTCGAAGGTTGAGTACGATGTGACCGCGCAGAGACGAGTTAAGTCGTGCGGCAGCGTCCAGGTAGCCTGAAATGGACTCATTCGCGCTATGGGGTCGGGCCCGTAATTCCTCAATCAAGGATCGGGCCTCGGCGCGGGTGACCAGGAGTTGGTCAAGGTTCCGTAGGGAGCGTCTTATCTCCTCCAGGCCCTGCGCCAGACGGGGGGCCATGCGATCCACATTAATAGCCGTGGTGCGTAGTATAGCGGGGGTATATCCCAACACTAATGGGGGTTGAGTCAATGTCTCCGCCTCCCATTCGGCGAATGCCTCTTCCTCGATGCCTATCGCCTCGATCGCGGCGAGCTCAGCCGCGGCGGGGCCATCAAGGTGGCCCACCTGCGCGCGGTCTCCCAGGAACCCCTGTCGCAGTCGCTCGAACGAGGGTTCTCCGGGTTCAGGGCGGGCGACACGGTGTCGCGCCTCCCATTCCGGTGTCCAGCTTGCAAAAGTAGCTGGGTCCAGCACGTCTAGCTGGTAGGTGCGTAGGTCGAGTAGGGCCACTCGTGGGGCCGCGGTTACAACGGGGGGCCTGCGAGCGAGAGGCTCGTTGGAAGCGAGGACGGGCGCGTCGTCCGGGACGACTCGGATGGAGTAGCATTGACGCATGGCGCCAACTCGAACCTCCTGGTGTTCCTCGCTATCGAATACATCCTCGATACCTGGGGCCGCGTTGGGGTCATCATCCTCGTCCACCACTGGGTGGTCGAAGTCCATGAGCTCATCAGCATCGTACTGAGAGCCTCCCCATAGTCCCTCGGCTTCTTCGCCAGGTTGATAGTCCTCGGGGAGAGCGTCCGGGTCGCCCTCGATCGTCCCGTCGATCTCGTTGGAGTAGCTTTCTGGGACCCGTTGGGCCCCTATACGAGGCCGCGACGAGGCTGAAGCGTTGTAGTTAGGGCACTTCGGGTCACTTTGGAGGTGTCCCAGGGCGCCGCAACCAAAGCAAGTCCTGGTGGCGTGAGCGTTGGCCGAGTATGGCGTGACCGGGCCACGAGGCCGGACTTCTGTGCTCGTGTTCGTGCGAACACTCGTGACAGGTGCGGACTTAGTCGCATTCAGCACAGAGGCACGGTTGGCGGGGCCCCTAGCAGGGCCCGTCCGTATCGTCGCCTGTGGTCGCGGGGCCCTGAGTGGGCCCGTTGTTGAGGCTGATGTACGAGGGGAGCTAGCGTAGCCGCTGGCACTTCCTCCGCGCATCTGGCTCTGGGCCTCGATCCAGGACCGGGCGTGATTCTTCAGCAACTCCAAGTCGGTATACTCCGGGAATAGCCCTCGGCGAATCAATTCGTCGTGGACGGTGGCGGGGATGAGTCGCATAAACCGCTGGCGGATGGTGAAGTCCGCCGGTGGTTCCCTCATCTTGTTGGCCGTGCGAATCAATTCGCTGACCAAGTGGTCGATTCCCCTGACCGCGTCGTAGCGTATGGCCTCGAACTCCTTCGTGGCCCGCTGGGCGGTCGCCGAGGTTACAAACCGGCGATGCATAGCGCAGATGATCTCCACAAAGTCATTGGGGATCGTACTGTCGCGGTCTGCAGGTTCGACCTCGTGGATGAACCACTCAAGCGCATGTCCATCCAGAGCCGACTTGAGGTATAGGATGCGGTGGCCCTCGTATCTGGGCCCACCTAGGCCATACCCCTGTAGCCAGGTGCACGTCTTGCCAAACCAGGTCATGAACGTGCTATCGTCATCTTCGCCCTTGAATGTGGGCGGGTTATTGATCTTAGGGGCCCGCGGGGGGGCCTCCATGGCTTCGCCGAGGTGGCGAGCGAACACTCGTCGTATCTGCTCGCTCTTCTCAGCTGCGAATGCTTCGAACACGGTACCCGCGCCGTCGTGGGGTGCTGTGATGTACCCCGAGGGCGATTGATTCAGCCCAATAGGTGTCATAGTCGATGCCGACCGGATTGTTCGGGTGGGGCCGCCTAGAGGGGCCCTACGGATAGCAGTAGATATACTGCTATTGTCGAATCGGGCCTGCCTGGTAAACGGGGTAGGCCCGATGTTCTCGACGCGAGGGGCCGGAGTAAACAGGTCAGCGGGGCGCGCCCCTGTGACTCCTGGCCCAGCGTCGTTGCTACGGATGTCAGTCGGCATGAATGAGTCGGCTGTCCGGATACGGCGTTCCACGCTGGCACCCCCGCGCCTCATAAACTCATGGTGAGTTTCATGGGCGCCCCGAGGGGGTAGCGCGTGATCGACCTGCTCTTGTAGGTCGCCCAATACCGTCTCCGCTGCCTCTGAGCGGGTTATGATGGGGGGCATTATGACCGGTCTAATGGGGTCATTCTGTCCCTTCTTAACGGCCTCAGCTATCTGGGCCAATTGTTCCTCTGTGGAGCCAATGGTCCGGAGAATCCTCAAGTTGTTGTCGAGTGTGCTTTCGAGCTGCACCGTGGACGCTACCACATCATCACTAAGGGTGTCGATGCGGTCGGCGAACTCGTCTCGGAGCTCTCGGAGTGCGACGGAAGCTTCTCGGAAATTGGTCCGCTGTCCAGCCACAAGGGCCGTGGTGGTCAGCAGCGCGGTCCGAGACACTGATAGGACTCCACGCAGCGCGCTGAATCGCGCCAGCTGCGAGTCGGTCAGCGGCTCTGTCCGCAAGTCAGTCACCAAGGCCGCTAGTATGGCCTCAGCTGGTACCACCGTCTCTGCAGTTTGCGGTCCGCTGTTAATGTCGGACGTGTCCGAAATGGTCCCCGCTGTCGGGGTCCGTACTTGGGGAAGCTGCGCCAGAGTCGGGTTACTGGGGCTCTCATACGGCACATTTTCGTCATCCGATATGTCGTATCGGTTTCCTGTTTGGGGGTCCACCAGGTAGTGGACCCCATTTTCGTCCTGATGCAATTTTACACGCGCATGGGCGCGTGATGTCATAGGGTTCGCGGGAGAAGCGTGGGTGTTCTCCTGCGATAGTGCGGATAGAAAGGGGCCGGTTTGGGCCGATGAATCCGCGGGGTTGGGGGCCTCGCTGGTGCCCGCCATGTCTAGTAATGATTCTTGTAAATCACGTAGAGTATAAAGGTTGGTTTTGATAATAGAGCTCGTCTTTGCAGACAAGCAGTGGGGTTCAAAAAAGTATAAGGGGCAGTGGTTTTATCTTAAACAATCAGGCCCGAGCGAACCAGTCCAGAGTCTATATTCAATAGAACCGGAATAGCGCGCAGTGGGTAGATGTCAGATGCATCCTCCCACCGCGGCTATCGGTGATATACAGTACGTGACAAACAATTATATACAATAGTGGTGCGGCACGTGATCGGAAATGAAATAGGGGCCCAGCTGGGCCCTAGGTCGTTACAGTTTGGTTGTGCTGCGAGACACGCTGGCTGTACAATCTACTACGAGTCATATGTGTCTTCTCAATAGCCCCAGAATCTGTAGTGATGGAACCGTGCCACTGGACTCTCCGATTGCTTCACCTGTTATCGATATATGATTATCGTGCCCATTCGACCAGCGTTACTACATCCCAGAGATTTCCAATACCGGTAACCGGTTTAACGCCGATGTGATTCTCTCACTTGAGCATATGTTGCGAGTGTTGTGTCTAGATTTTCAACCAAAAACAGTAGTGCTCTGATATCTGAAAAAAGGGAGGAGCCTTCCGTTGCAATTACTTCCGCACGATGTACATGAACCCATCATACCCCTTGTCCCCCACGGTGCCGATGGTAGTCGCGTCGACCTCCGGATCGTCCTTGACCGCGGCCAAGAGCGCGCGGACGCCCTCGACCGCCTCGTCCGTGTACGCGGGGTCCGCAACGCGCGCGTAGCGCACGACGTTGTCCACAATCTGGGGGTAAGCTGCGCTCAGCTCCTTCAAAACAAGTAAATGGGCACGACCCACGATGACGCCGCCCGAGCGCACCAGGCGCTTGGCCTCGGTGAAGTAGTGCTTGTTCCCCTGCTTGTCTGCGTCGATGAATATAAAGTCGAATTTGGGCTCCGCAGGGATCTGGCGCATCGACTCGTGTGCGGGGCCGAGGATGAGCTTGACCTTGCCGCTGAGGCCCGCGCGAGCGATGTTTTCTTGCGCTACCTGGGGCGCAGAAGATGAAGAGTTGCGGATGTGGAGGAGCTAGCTACCCTCGCGTGTTTCTCGGCCAGCTCAAGCGTGATGAGCTCCCCATCCGCGGGGAGCGCGCGCGCGAGCCAGATCGTCGAATACCTGCAATCCAGTAAGCCATCGGCAGTCGCGGGGTATGGGACTTGTGCACGCACCCGCCCAGAGTGCCCACCTCCAAGATCCGCCTCGCCCCGATCGACGACACGAGGAGGTTGAGGAACTTGCCCTGTGCGGCGCTGACGGCGATCTCCGGCAAGCCGTGCGCAGTGCTGTGCTGCAGCGCCGCATCGAGGGCCGCGTCCGCCGTGAGCAGGAACGAGTTGTGGTATGCGTCCGAGCGGGCCCAGTCGTCGACGCTCGTCGCCTGGAATGCTTGCTTGGACATGGCTGTGAGTGACCGGGTGTTCGGATGGAGCCGGGCCGGTGTGGCTGTGACTCGCGACATTCATTGACACACACCTCCCGATCGACTTTTTTAGGGTTAGGTTAGGTTAGGTTAGGGTTAGGTTAGGGTTAGGTTAGGTTAGGTTAGGTTAGGGTGGTTGATGACAAAAACACACAAGGGAGCTTGTTGCGGAAGCTAGGACAACAGGGAGATGGGGATCCAACTCCAAACCTGTTTCGCTTATAAGCTCTTCAGGTCCTGCTTACTCATTCTTATTACTCATGCTTTAAAGCGCCTTACTCATGGTCTTGGCGCTCACTAATGCTTATAGATCGTCTTAATCAGCCCTTTAATCAGCAGCTCAATAAGCGCCAAGACTTTCTCACTAATCGTGATAGTCATCTCATCTTACAAAGACTTATGTGTCAGTGGGCCTGACTAACCTGAGCCTGGGCCCTAAGGCCCAGAAGCATGTCAAAGACATGTGACTTACAGACTCAGGCACGCGCTTACATCGTTCTTACCTTGCCCTAGGGGTTAGCCTGTGCCTGCGGGGTTAGCCGGTTAGGGTTCGGGTTAGGGGTTCGGGTTAGCTAGAACAGATGTGTTGTTAGCGACGTGAAGACATTCCGATTAAGGAATTGTACTCACGGTTAGAGTTACCGTTAGGGTTTAGCGGTTCCCTAGAGGTTCTCGGTTAATACCGTCTGCGGATGCGCAGATACCGTGGTACGTACAAGTAGCATTAGTACATGTTGAAGGAATTCAGCTTTCCGATATGGGCCTAGTAGCGTTAGTACGTATAACCTCTCCCGCGTACGGGGAAGTACAACAACCGACGTGTTGGACCTGTATCGTGATAGGGGCACATTATCTGTACCCCAACGTTTGAAAAATGTAATCGGGATCGACGACGTCTGAATCTCCCGACAGCTCATCGCTGTCAGTGTCCATTGAGTTTCGATCAGGATCTGTAGCATCATTTTCAAGCTGAGTGATGACCGTCTTCTTCCAAAGACTAGTAAGGTCGAATAGATTCTTAGTGCGTTTGCGACTGACAATCATTCGGCGATTTAGGATGTTGATTTTCCGTATGTCTGGCATCCGACTTGGGCCGCTGGAAGTGTCAATGAGAGTACTTGATTCCTCAAACATGACATCCATGGCACCGGTATCGGAGCTGAACTTAGGGTATCTGAGACTATAATGTCCAGATTCGGCAGCGGTAAACCACTGCCGCCAAAATCCTAGGACGACATCACCTAATTCCTTTGCGGAGAAGTAATTCCAGGCCGTGTTGAAACTGGATTTCAGTACAAGAACTTCTTCGGGGGCGCTCGGCTGTGTAGGCACAGTCAAGCGTTTTTTCCACCTTTCTTGAAAGTTATCTGAAACCCATTTGTGAACAAGGTCTGACGGATAACCACGCTTAACGTAGAGTCCAACAAGGGACTGAACGGCATCAATGTAGTGTGAATGAAGACTACAAAGCGTGGAAAGCCGGGACATCTCACCAATGAAGGTTCCCCTCTTTACGTCGAGGGGATGATGTGATATCCATGGAATTCTCTCCTGATGGGAACGCGACTTGCGGTATGGCATGTGTTGCAACTGCATGTGTTCGTCCACATACAGTGTCATGTCCAGGAACACTTGGTAGTGATTGGACGCGTTCCATTCTATAGTGCAACCATCGAATTTGACTACTGAGATAATTTGTAGTGCCTCCGCTTCAGAGGAGGCGTATACAATAGCAAAGCAGTCATCGATGTAGCGCCCGTAAAATGGTATTAGCGGGTGCTCGAGGATCTTAATCTGGTGCTCGTGCCACCAACCGTAAAGGTTGGCTAGGTCGGGTGCACATGCAATGCCCATTGCAAGGCCTTGCACTTGTCGATAGATTGTATCCTCAAATCGCATAAGCAAATTTTCGTTGGCCACGGTCAGACATCTTATGAACATTTCCATGTCACGGAGTCCGTCTATCGATGTAGCTTTTCCACCATACGTGAACTCTTCATACATGTGCGTGATAACATCAAGACAGTGTTTGAGAGGAATGTTGGGGTAGAAGGCTACGACATCGCCGGTTACAATATAGAACCGACGACGTGGTGTCAATTTAATTTGACTCAATTTTATCGCCAGGTCTTTGGACCCATGCAAGATAGCAGGCGCCGACTTGATAATCGGTTTGAGTTTTTTACTGATGTACTTGGCCGCCGGGTTTTGGATGGCGCTGTGACAAGGCACAATAGGCCGCATTTTCACTGGTTCCTTATGGATTTTAGGAATGCCGTGAAACACGGGTAGCACATGTTGGGTTCCTGGTTCCGTTATACGGTGCCGCAAGAATTTTCCGAGTTGTTGGCCATAATGAAGGTAGTTATCAGCGTAAATTGCAAGACTCTCCATTTCAGTACATTGGTGGTCACATATGGCTTGCATCATAAGAGCGTCAACAACTTTGTAGTTGTTGCGGTCAGACAGAAGCTCGAGACACTTTTCTTTGATCCATGTCCGCTCAGACACTGCTATTCCCAAATTCTTATCGGTGTTTGTGACAACATAGTTGTTTTCGATCAAGAATTGTTGAACGAGGCGAGGCGAGGGAGCGAGCGATTTAAATATGCTATTCGCATCTTCAGCTGGTATTTTTGATATCGTTTTGTTAACGAAGATCGAGCCCAAGCTGAGGCCATGTTCAAGATAAGCTGGTAATTTAGGGCCGCGCGGGGTAACGTGCGGCACCTCATAGTCCGGATCATAGAAATCATTGGTATCGGTTTTAGTGAAGGAGTAGTACAGACGCCATCTAATACGATTGGCGAAGTCATTCCAAGCATCCTTGATAAGGGATGTATTTCTTGGACTATGAAACATATATTTCATACCGACACTAAGCTGATATTCGATATCCTCAGGCATATTAACTCCAGGCGAGCGATGAACATGATATTTGAATTGGGAAGCGAGTATAACATTTACAGGCGTATTCAGAATGATGTAATCTACCGCTGCAGGGAGTGGGACTGTAAGCAACCAGTCCGGGTAAGTGGCAGGCATGTCGTACCGGAAAGCCGCTAGGCTTTGCCCTTGCCCTTCTGCTGAGGTTTCTTGCCACCTCGCGGCGCCTTGCCCTTGGGGGCGTTGCTCTTGGGAGCGGGTTTGGGCGCTTTGGGATGTTTCCCAGCTTTGGGAGGTGGCTTTTTGGCGTTGCCCGCGCTCTTCTTGCCATCCTTGTTGCCCTAGAGCAAAGGAAGAAGAGTTAGAGTGGGACGAAGACGATTCAAAAGAACTGACTTTGCCCGGGGGGCCACGCTTGAGCAGACGCTTGGCGACAGCTTTCTCGACCAATTTCTCAATCGAGGGACCGGGCTTGGTAGCATCGGTCATCACTGCATCTGCTTGCTGCTGGAGCGCCTTCTTCTTGTGGAACTTGAGTTCCACTTTGAGAAAGGATGCCTCCGTGATGGAGATCACCCTGAAGGCGTAGACAACGCAGTCCTCCATGACAATGGATGCCAAGGATTTGGCCGCGTTGTTGTCCGACCAGCCGTTTAGGACGAGTTCACCCGCAGCGTTTTTGACAAGGTTGGGCAGCTTAGTGCGCGCCAAGATCTTGTCCGCCATCTGAATAATCAGAGGAGACAGCTCATTGAAGAGCGTCTGCGGAGTGAGTGCATCCTCCAAGTGCTTGACTTCTTCTTCCTTCGCCCGAATGGACGAAGCAAGAGCCTCCCGGAGATACTTGAGATGTATCTCCGTTAGGGCCGAGACGGACTCGACAGCAGCAGCTTGAGAGCTGAACTCCTTCGTGAGTTGGAGCTCAGGCGCTTTGGAGCGCACATGCGAGGGGTATGTCCCTGCAGCCTGATGCTGCAACCACTTTTGCAAAGTGGAGCGGCAGTTGTTGAGCTTGGAAGCCAACGAACTGATGCCTTTCAAAGGCTCCGCTAGGACAACACGATAATCATCGCTGATCATCGAGATGAGCTCATCCACGGTGGATGCACCCTGCAATAGGGTGTGACGGCGGAGCCGGGCAGAAGCCGCGGCATCACCATCAACGCTCTCCATCCCCATTGAGGCGTTAGCCCCTGGGGTGGAAGCCCGAAGGAAGGTGGTAGCATTGGTCATCGACATTACTATCAGAGGAGGGAGGGGGAGAGGAAAGTGTGGAAGGTTAGGTGGTTGATGACAAAAACACACAAGGGAGCTTGTTGCGGAAGCTAGGACAACAGGGAGATGGGGATCCAACTCCAAACCTGTTTCGCTTATAAGCTCTTCAGGGTTAGGTGGTTGATGACAAAAACACACAAGGGAGCTTGTTGCGGAAGCTAGGACAACAGGGAGATGGGGATCCAACTCCAAACCTGTTTCGCTTATAAGCTCTTCAGGTCCTGCTTACTCATTCTTATTACTCATGCTTTAAAGTGCCTTACTCATGGTCTTGGCGCTCACTAATGCTTATAGATCGTCTTAATCAGCCCTTTAATCAGCAGCTCAATAAGCGCCAAGACTTTCTCACTAATCGTGATAGTCATCTCATCTTACAAAGACTTATGTGTCAGTGGGCCTGACTAACCTGAGCCTGGGCCCTAAGGCCCAGAAGCATGTCAAAGACATGTGACTTACAGACTCAGGCACGCGCTTACATCGTTCTTACCTTGCCCTAGGGGTTAGCCTGTGCCTGCGGGGTTAGCCGGTTAGGGTTCGGGTTAGGGGTTCGGGTTAGCTAGAACAGATGTGTTGTTAGCGACGTGAAGACATTCCGATTAAGGAATTGTACTCACGGTTAGAGTTACCGTTAGGGTTTAGCGGTTCCCTAGAGGTTCTCGGTTAATACCGTCTGCGGATGCGCAGATACCGTGGTACGTACAAGTAGCATTAGTACATGTTGAAGGAATTCAGCTTTCCGATATGGGCCTAGTAGCGTTAGTACGTATAACCTCTCCCGCGTACGGGGAAGTACAACAACCGACGTGTTGGACCTGTATCGTGATAGGGGCACATTATCTGTACCCCAACGTTTGAAAAATGTAATCGGGATCGACGACGTCTGAATCTCCCGACAGCTCATCGCTGTCAGTGTCCATTGAGTTTCGATCAGGATCTGTAGCATCATTTTCAAGCTGAGTGATGACCGTCTTCTTCCAAAGACTAGTAAGGTCGAATAGATTCTTAGTGCGTTTGCGACTGACAATCATTCGGCGATTTAGGATGTTGATTTTCCGTATGTCTGGCATCCGACTTGGGCCGCTGGAAGTGTCAATGAGAGTACTTGATTCCTCAAACATGACATCCATGGCACCGGTATCGGAGCTGAACTTAGGGTATCTGAGACTATAATGTCCAGATTCGGCAGCGGTAAACCACTGCCGCCAAAATCCTAGGACGACATCACCTAATTCCTTTGCGGAGAAGTAATTCCAGGCCGTGTTGAAACTGGATTTCAGTACAAGAACTTCTTCGGGGGCGCTCGGCTGTGTAGGCACAGTCAAGCGTTTTTTCCACCTTTCTTGAAAGTTATCTGAAACCCATTTGTGAACAAGGTCTGACGGATAACCACGCTTAACGTAGAGTCCAACAAGGGACTGAACGGCATCAATGTAGTGTGAATGAAGACTACAAAGCGTGGAAAGCCTAGGGTTAGGGTTAGGGTTAGGTTAGGTTAGGTTAGGGTTAGGTTAGGTTAGGTTAGGGTTAGGTTAGGGTTAGGTTAGGTTAGGGTTAGGTTAGGGTTAGGGGTTAGGGTTAGGGTTAGGTGTAGGGTTAGGGTCTAGGGTTAGGGT